>CAUYON010170540.1:0-30291 GCA_963573935.1 Arctocebus calabarensis
AGCTACTAGGGAGGCTGAGGCAAGAGAATCGCTTAAGCCCAAGAGCTGGAGGTTGCTGTGAGCAGTGTGACACCACGGCACTCTACCCAGGGCGATAAAGTGAGACTCTGTCTCTACAAAAAAAAAAAAAAAAAAAAAAGACATCTGAGTCCGGTTGAATTAAATCTACTGCAGTAGTTCCACAGCTTTCACCTAAGATTAATTCTAACCAGTCCTGGCTTGGCGCCTGTGACTCAACGGGCTAAGGCGCCAGCCACGTACAAGCTGGCGGGTTCAAATCCAGCCCGGGCCCGTCAAACAACAATGGCTGCAACCAAAAAAAAAAAAAAAAAAAAATGGCCGAGCGTTGTGGTGGGCGCCTGTAGTCCCAGGTACTTCGGAGACAGAGGCAGGAGACTCGCTTGAGCCCAGGAATTGGAGGTTGCTGTGAGCTGTGATGCCACAGCACTCTACCCAGGGTGACAGCTTGAGGCTCTGTCTCAAAAAAAAAAAAAAAATTCTAACCAGTCCTCTGATTTACACCCCACAAAAACAACCTACCTTGGCAAAGATTTATAAATAATTTAAAAATCATTTTATTAAGTATCAGAACAGACTTCATTTTGGGCAGCAAATTTACTCCAAATAATTCTACTTAGGCTAATTAATATCACTTTGCACTTCAAGAGCACAACACTGGACTATGGAATGGCAAACCAAAAATATGTTAAGGAGTTAATAAAAGATGGTTTAGAATGAAAGAAACCTCCAGATAATCCACAAGAGAATCACACAAGAGCAATGGTTTTCAAACGGATCTATATGGACTCTATGTTTGTCAGAACATGGGGATCCAAACCCCCTGCCAATCTCTTATCTGTTTTATATACTGTGGGGTAAAAATACCCATATATGTGCTCTATGAAGACTGGGAAAGAATAGGTTAACATGACTTTTGCTAACGCAGAAAAAAAGCAAGAGAGCTGGGCTGCCCTCAGGCATACACAGAGGCTATTTATTGGAGATAAAACCCATAAACAGAAACTCTGAAGTTATTTAGCTGTCAAGCCCAAGAGGGTCAGAGATTGAAAGCAACCCCTGCCCTTGGTGATACCGCCAAGAGGTTGACAAGTGTTAAATACACATTGTCTTAAAGGTTAATGTGCACATAGAAAACTTAAAAGAGAAAGTTCCCCTGCAGCTTTAGATTTTCTAGATCTTTTACACAAACGGATGACCATGCATGTTTTAGAGAGAATGGAAAGCAAAAAAACATTTGTTATTGTGCAGACTTGATGTCTGCCACTTAGGTTTAGAATTAAATAAAAGAAGTTAGATAATGGTAAATGTTTTAGATCATTGATTAAGTGTGTACGTGACCACCAGTGTATAGAAGGTGGCCAAAAATAAAGGTCACTGCTACATGCCAATTTCGAGCTGTAGCCTGCTTCCTCCACCTTTTAACATTACAGAAGCGAGCTTGCACCCTAGGCAAAGCTGCTGTCCCCTCCCATCTCTGGTCACAAAATATACTGAACTTCCTCACAACTCCCATTTAGATAAGGGCCATAGCTAAAAAGCTTGAAAACAAACTTTACATTTCTTTTTTTTTTTTTAAGATAGATGGGGTCTTGCTATTTACCTATAATGATCATGAACTCCTGACCTCAAGCAATCCTCCAAGCTCAGCCTCCTGAGTAGCTGGAACTACAGGGGCAAGTCACAATGTCCTAACCTTTAAATTTCTAAAATTCTATAAAATGAAGGCTTCTTTCCACTTCCTTCAAAGAATCTTTTAAATATTATTAGAAAGGTGAGCAGGGCTAGCCTATTTTTCCAACAAGATGGTCTCAAGAGTTACCTAAGTCTAATAATCAGTGACAGTGATCTCTACTACCTTTTGCCATGCTATAGGACCATAATCTGCATGTCTTACCTGACAAATCTTTCTAACAAACACTGGTTATCAGTGCAAAAGGACACCACTGCTAGAAAAATAACTCAACATATAAATCTAATAATAAATCAGTAACATCCTATTTAGATATAAAGGCCAGCAGGTACATAAAAAACACACCTACCAAAGAATAAAATTCATGTGACTGTATCTTCATACTAGTTCATGTTGCAAATATAGTGCTAATTTTATACACAGGTAACCAAAGTCTAAATGTAAAAGTCTTCTCAAAGTAACAGAGGAAACCAGTTTTATATCATTTTTACTTTATATAGATCAGTAACACCTTATCTAATTTTTCCTTAGTAACCAATCACATCTCATCTAAAAGAAAAGACACAGTACATACACCTGAGAATAATACAAGTAACCTACAAAGTCACCATACACAGCAAAAAGGGAAAATTGTAGGTAAATGTGTATTTACAAGTTATTTATTACAAAAGTTTACAAATATTCTCTCCAACTTGGCTACCTCTTTCTACCACACATGAAGTGTTCTCTCCCACTCATGAGGAACATGTTTCAAGGTATCTGTTTTCCTGTGTATGAAGACTTATGGAACACTGTAGAAAAGACTCATAAAGCATAACTAAAAATGTTGAACATTTATGCACTCTGTTAGAGCTGTAAGGCCTTGGAATATAAGAAGTATTCTTATTTCACTGTTAAAAATCTCATCTGACTTCCCTAAAGCAATCTCTCACAGATGAGACAATACCTCCATGTTCAGCAAATTTTGGGTTCGAAAGAATCATCTTGCAAAACTTGAGGCCATTTTTGTACTGCTTCTGCTCATAACATTTCTGTAAAGAAATATAAACAAAAAATATATTTAAGAAAAGAATATACACTAGAGCAACTTTTCATCTCATGATGGACTGGATTTATATCACTTACAATGCAAAAAATACTTTTGGGACCTACTCTTAACAAATCATCCTAGAATCTCAGCATTTTCACTTTTATAGAGGACAAAGAAAAAAGACATTTAATAAACAGAGAATTTCATTATCAACCACTACTGCCATAGAATTTTTTATATTCAAAAGCAAAAAACATATGCAATAACATAAAAATACAAGAAACTTCATTCATCATTCACTAAAAGTCTTTGCTACCGGAATAATAAAAATAAAGTCCATATACACATACTTTAAAAAAAAAAAAAAAACTACTGCCATTTATTGAGCAACTACTGTGTGTTTGTATAAAACTTTTTATATCTTACTTCTTTTACCAATACCTTAAGATAAATGTCATTACTTCTACCTCCACAGATGTTGAAAAGAAACTTAAGCGTTGGGCACCTCCTGTGGCTCAGTGAGTAGGGTGCCAGCCCCATATACCGAGGGTGGCAGGTTCAAACCTGGCCCCCAGCCAAACTGCAACAACAACAAAAAAAAGGGCAGCACCTGTGGCTCAAATGAGTAGGGCACCGGCCCCATATGCCAGAGGTGGTGGGTTCAAACCCAGCTCTGGCCAAAAACTGCAAAAAAAAAAAAAAAAATTGACCAGGCATTGTGGTGGGCGCCTGTGGTCCCAGACACTCGGGAGGCTGAGGCAAGAGAATTGCCTAAACCCAAGAGCTGGAGGTTGCAGTAAGCAATGTGACTTCACAACACTGTACCAAGGGCAATTAAAGTGAAACTGTCAAGAAAGAAAGAAAGGAAAGTAAGAAAGAGAAAGAAAGAGAGAGAGAAAAGAAAAGAAAAGAAACTGAAGAGTTCTGTTGGGGTTGGTGGCTCATGCCTATAATCCCAATACTCTGGGAGCTAAAGGAGGAAGTACTGCTCTCAGGCAGGAGTCTGAGAACAGCCTGGGCAACATAGAGAGGTCCCCTCTCTATGAGATTTAAAAGTTAGCTGGGCATGGTGGTGCACATCTCTAATCCCAGCTATTTAGGTGGGCGAGATGGGAAGACCCCTTGAGCTCAGGAGTTCAAGGTTGCAGTGGGCTATGATGACACACCGCTACACTCCAGCCTAGGTGACAGAGTAAGACTCTGTGTCTTTAATAAAAAGAAAAAGTATTTTAAAGCGGCTCAGCTTAGTTGCACCTCTGGTCTGATTCCAAAGACCATCATTACCATTAGCTTAATATTTTAATACAAGCACAAACAACATCTTTATTCCTAAATACCACCAGCCAGGCTAAACAATCAACACCTCTCTTTAGCAGTCAATGACCTAAGAACACCTCATCTCTTTTCACTCTCCCCTCACTTACGTTGTTCAGTCAGACTGGGAATTCTATTACTTAACATGCCAGATGTATCCTCCCTCAGGCCTCCTTATTTGTGTTCCTTCCACCTGAAAAGCTCTTTCCTAGATTTTCCATGGCTGTATTCCTCCTTATCCAAGTCTCTATCAAATACTGCCATCATCCTATCACCCCACACACATATTCTCTATCATATTTTTCTACAGTGCTTTCCTGAAATCTTATTTGATTACTATCTGTCTTCCCCAACATCGTGTAAGCTGCATGAGAACAGGAATCTTATCTGTATATTCATTCATGTTTTTAGAGACAGGGTCTCACCATCACCCAGGCTACAGCCTCAAACTCCTGGGCTCAGGCTATCATCCTCCCTCCTCAGATTCCCAAGTACCTGGAACCACAGGTGTGTATCATTACACTAGGCTAATTTTTTTTTCCTTTGAGACAGAGTCTCACTCAGCTACCCTCAGTAGAGTCCCGTGGCACCTCTTGCTTCAGCCTCCCAAGTAGCTGGGACTACAGACACCCAGCACCACGCCTGGCTATTTTTAGAGATGGAGTCTCACTCTGACTAAGGCTGGTCTCAAACTCCTGAGCTCAGGTAGTCCACAGGCCTCGGCCTCCAGAGTGTTAGGATTACAGGTGTGAGCCACCACGCCTGGCCTACAAAATTATTTTTTAAGTTTGGTTAGTGGTTCAAAGTACTTTGCTACCAACAGTAAATTTTTTTCTATTAATTATCAGTGGCTTAAACACATCCACACAAAGTCACCACCTAGTTTTTTACATATTCTGCATGGTTTCTATCTGCCTGTCCTATTCCCCAATTGGCTATTAGCATTACAATTTATTGAACTTTAGAGCGATTCCGTGCCCTCTTTCACAGAGACATAAATCAAACCCAGGAACGGTAAATGACTACATGTCTAAGGTTCTCTTTCTGGTGAGTAACAACCAGAGACTGGAATCTATCTTTTTCTATGGTTAAAACAAAATTGAGACTACAATTTATCTTTTCTTTAATGGTTCCTTGCTGAACTTAGGCTTGTCTTTACCCGAGTACTTGGATTTTGGAGCTAGACTCCAAATGTGGGTCAGAATTGTAGCTCTGACACCCCCTAGCTTTGGAAACTCAGTAACTGTGCTGCAGTTTCTCCATCTAAAAAGGGGATAACAGGCATTTCACAGTCTTTATTGGAATTTAAATAAACATGAAGTGAGAACAGTGCCTGACACATAGTAAATTCTTCCAGTGAGTGTTAACTATTATTACTGTTACTAGTAGTTTGATTATTATTACTTTTAAACTACTTGGTAAGTCAGGAAATAAAGTCACCTATCTCTTCATGCAGTGGTTCTCATCCTTCCTAATGCCACAACCCTTCAATGCAGTTCCTCATGTTGTGGTGACCTCCAATCACAAAATTGTTTTCGTTGCTACATAGCAAAAAAAATAATAATAATTTTATGACTGGGGGACACCACAACATGAGGAACTGTATTAAAGGGTCACAGCATTAGGAAGGTTGAGAACCAATGTCTTAATGGGTACTTTTTCTATTTAAATAAAAAAAAAAAAAAAAAAAATCCAGGACAGTAGATGCATAGGGATAGGGTCCACTACCACCACCCCATACTCAAATTTCCTCTGTCACCCTCAGTAGAGTGCCCTGGCATCATCACAGCTCACAGCAACCTCGAACTCTTGGGCTCAAGTGATCCTCTTGCCTCAGCCTCTGAATTGGCTGGGACTACAGACGCTAGTTTCTCTATTTTTAGTAGAGATGGGGTCCCCCTCTTGCTCAGGCTGGTCTCAAGCTCCTGAGTTCAAGCAATCCACCTGCCTCAGCCTCCCAGAGTGCTAGGATTACAGGTGTGAGCCACTGTGCCTGGCCCAATTACCGTGTTTGTGACCTTTGTTGGTTGAAAAAAAATCTGCTGTGAGTGATTTTCAAGGGTCAACTGTATTTCCCTTTTTCCCTTCGTCAGTAGGCCTTCTCTTTGTTTTTTCTTTGTCATTTGTCAGGTGAATTACTGTATCAAACTCAGATTGTTGTTTTTTACTTGTAAATATTTTTGGAAGAGGTAATATATTCACATTGTTCACAATTTAGGTTTCTCTTCTGTCTCTGTCTTGCAGCCGCCTAGTTCCCGTCTCCAGAGGCAATCAAGAAACCTCAATTTAAGTTGTTTTTTTTTTTTGGCCTGGTGCAATGCCTCACACCCGTAATCCTAGCACTCTGGGAGGCTGAGGCTGGCAAAAGGATCTCTTCAGCCCCAGAGTTTGAGGTTGCTATGAGCTATGAAGCCTTGGTACTCCACCTAGGAAGACAGAGTGAGACTCTTACCTCAAAAAAAATTTTTGTGAAGGTTTTTCTAATCTCCCTTCCACATCCAGCTCCTATTCAAAGATTGATCCTGTCCTGACTGATTGTTGGTGCCATTTTGCTTTGAACTTACTAGGTTATATTTATTGAGCAGCTCTAGTTTGTGTATGCTCTAGGGATTACAGTGTTTGAAATAGATGAGAGCTGGGTTTGGTGGCTTATGCCTGTAATCCCAGCTTTTCTGAAGGTTGAGGCAGGAGGACTGTCTTGAGCCCAGGAGTTAAATAGCAGCCTGCACATCATGGGGAAACTCTGTCTGGAAAAAATAGAAATTTTTCCATACTGAACCTCAGAGTCAAAGCATTCTATAATAGATATATATATAGATACATAGATATTTTTTTTTTGAGACAGAGCCTCAAGCTGTCACCCTGGATAGAGTGCTGTGGCATCACAGCTCACAGCAACCTCCAATTCCTGGGCTCAAGCGAGTCTCTTGCCTCCGCCTCCTAAGTAGCTGGGACTACAGGTGCCCGCCACAACGCCCAGCCATTTTTTGGTTGCAGCCATCATTGTTGTTTGGTGGGCCAGGGCTGGATTTGAACTCACCAGCTCAAGTGCACGTGGCTGGCGCCATAGCCGGTTGAGCCACAGGTGCCGAGCCTAGACATACCCTTATTTGACAATGTGAATGTTACTTTCTTTGCATTATTACTATTATTATTGCTTAATATTTTGATGCAGCAATCATCTGATTTCTTTTCTGAATGTATTTATCTTCATTCTTTCTTTAGGAGGTTTTTGTTTCTAGTCCTTATCCTAAAGATTGTTACTGTTATTAAATTTTAAGACTTGCAGTATGTGCAGGCAAAAAGTAGAAACCTAATAAACACATGTATATGTAAAAAAAATAATAAAAAAAAATTTTTTTTTTTAAAGAGACAGAGTCTCACTTCATCGCCCTCAGTAGGGTACTATGGCATCACAGCTCACAGCAATCTCCAGCTCTTGGGCTTAGGCGATTCTCTTGCCTCAACCTCCCAAGTAGCTGGGACTACAGGTGCTCTTCACAACACCTGGCTATTTTTTTGCAGTTTGGCCAGGACCAGGGTCGAACTTGCCACCCTCGGTACATGGGGCCAGCATCCTACTCACTGAGCCACAGGCACTACCCTGAAAAACAAAATTTTTTCAAAAACATTAGCCTAGGCTGGACATGGTGGCTCAACACCTGTAATCCCAGCACTTGGGAGGCCAAGGCAGGTGGAATGCCTGAGCTCACAGGTTTAAGACCAGCCTGAGCAAGAGGAAGACCCCCAGTCTCTAAAAAAATAATATATAGCTGGATGTTGTGATGGGCGCCTGTCGTCCCAGTGACTTGGGAAGCTAAGGCTAGAGAATCACTTGAGCCTAAGAGTTGGAGGTTGCAGTGAGGTGTGACCACACAGAACTCTACCTAGGTGGACAAAGTGAGACTATCTCTCAACAAAAAGAAAAAAAGTATTAATAATTTTGTTATAGAGGCTCAGCACCTGTGGCTCAACAAGCTAAGGCGCCAGCCACATACACTTGAGCTGGCGGATTCGAATCCAGCCTGGCCCGCCAAATAACAATGGCGACTACAACCAAAAAATGACTGAGTGTTGTGGCGGCTGCCTGTAGTCCCAGCTACTTGGGAGGTGGAGGCAAGAGACTCGCTTGAGCCCAGGAATTGGAGGTTGCTGTGAGCTGTGATGCCACAGCACTCTATCCAGGGTGACAGCTTGAGGCTCTGTCTCCAAAAAAAAAAAAAAAATTTGTTATAGAAACTTGTATTTGCCATGTAATTTGTTGTAGCAGAACTTTACACACATAGATTCCAAATGTGAGAGGATACAATCATTCACTTTTGCACCACCCTCCTAAACTCATGCACCCTAAAACTCCAGGTAAGAAAACATTTAGCATTTTCCAGGGTGACACCTATGGCTCAGTGGGTAGGGCACTGGCCCCACATACCAGGGTGGCGGGTTCAAACCCAGCTCCAGCCGAAATGCAACAAAAAAATAGCCGGACGTCGTGGCAGGTGCCTGTAGTCCCAGCTACTGGGGAGGCTGAAGCTAGAGAATTGCCTAAGCCCAGGAGTTGGAGGTTGCTATGAGCTGTGACGTCACTGCAATCTACCAAGGGCGATAAAGTGAGACTCTGTCTCTAAAAAAAAAAAGAGAAAGAAAGAAAGAAAATGTTTAGTATTTTCCGATTTATCTGGGAACAATAGCTTTTACTTTTTTGTAATTTGGGAATAATAGATCACATAGTTATCTTACTTTATCCTACTGACACACAATTTTAACTAGAAAATAGTCATAGAGGAAATGCTATCATCAGTTAGGTACAACATCAAATGTCCTGAAATCCAACTAACAGTTTATAAATGATTTTCCTATTAATATTTCAGATTCCCTGGGTGGAGGGTGGGGAGGACACCTCAAAAGGGGAAAAAAGTTCACATCTCTTGTTCCATACTGTGTAAAACAAGGGTATGAGAAGAACACAAGTAAAATAAGAAAAAAGTACAAAGCTCACTGAAGCAATCCACATGCTTTAATTATTAGCGTGTTTTGTGTTTTTACAATTGTCTCTGGGTATTTGCTCAACACTGGGCACCATATAAAATTGCTTGCAATTTTCATCCCATCTACTATGTATTTTTCTTAACATTCCAAAGACTTACGTGTGAACTTTCTATTGGCTTGAAGCAGAACAGCTACTATGAATTTTACCTGTCTTTAATATTTTATTCGAAAATGAGCGTTTTATATTATTATTTAGTCAACCAACAGCGAAAAGCCATATAGTAAACATAAGCTCTCAATAAATTCATCCTTAAAACTTGAACATTTGTTTTCAGATAAAAAGATAAGTCTATTATCTTTACAGCTGTAGTCTATACCGATATCTATTAACAATACCAGTTTAAGGTCTGTGGCCCCCCAGCGTATACTTTGAAAGCAAAAGCAAACTAAACTGCCACTTCACGGTAAGAGCGGAACCTAGAAAACCGTGAGGGCTTCAGGGACCCTGGCACAGACCTACATATGAACGGCTAGGCATCGGTCATCATCACCGGGCCATTATTCAGTTTCCTGCTCAGAAATAAAGCAAATATACCTTTCCAACACAAATTCAGCCAGTCCTCGCGGCGTCAGTCACTCAAGGCAAGGCCATGTTGGGGTTTGGGACAACTTAGAAACGCAGGTCAAGTCATATGTTCACTTTCAAGGAGGATAAACATAGTAGGTACATCATAAGTGAACTCTCTTCTAAAAGGGAGGAAGTGCCAGGCTTGGTTTCTTAGGGATGCAGTAACCAATACAGACCAGGGCCCCATCCTATCATCAGATCTATCCCGCTTTAACAATTATTAATTAGAATGACCTATTCAATCAATTAAACGCAAAGCAGCGAACGAAAACCTCGCCAAGGGCGGAATGGCAAGAGACACGTAACTGGAGATGACCCGGGCAGGGAGGCTGCGACCCAGCGCCACCGAAGGCACGAGAGTCGCTGCCTGCCGAAGCGGCTTCGACCCAGTGACTGTGGAGGGCAGCGTGAAGTTTCTGGAAAGTGCGCGACGAGGGCGGGGCGAGGCGAGGAAGGGCGTGCGCTGAGGAGGGGAGCGGCCGCCGCGGCGAAGTCGCGTCCGGCGGACTCGGAGGTAAACAAAGAGCAGAGCGCACCGGAGGCCAAGCCCGGCCCGGGTGGGCACCGCCACCTGACCGCTCGCCCTTCACGCCACGGGACCCGGAGGGCTGGGGTTGGCGGCGCAGCCTACGGCCACTCACCAAGATGCGTTTGAAAAGGTTGCTCTCCTTGGGCGGCAGCTGCATGTTCGGCATCGCAGTCGGCGGGGAGGCTGGGCGCCGGGGCGTTCCGTTTCGCTGGGTGGGCACCTGGACTAGCCGCTGCTGAGAGTCAGGCCGCGGGCGATGGATTAGTTCATTAGTCTGGAGTTGGGGCTAGGCAGCAAGGCTGCCTGGTAAGGTTGGCAATGAATAAGGACGATGGACACGCTCAGCAGGACCGGTTTTCCCTCCGACCCACTCCTCCGCCAACGGCGGCGGTCGTCCCCCCGCGCGGCAAGATGGCAGCCAGGGCCCGCCCCTCCTCCCTGCGCCCGCAGCGGTGCGCCTGCGCGGGCGCCCCGCTGCAGTTTGCGGGGGAGGTGTGGGCGAGGGCGTAGCCAGGGCTACGCTAGGGACTGGTGCTGGGCGGCAGCTGCTGTCGCCCTAAGCTCAGCGGTGGGAGGCTAGGCTCCAGTCCCAGCTAAGATGCTGGCTTACCTTGAGCTCTGATTCCCAAGTTTGTCGCCTGAGATAATGTTAAATTATTTCGGAGTCTGATTTTTTTGCGTTTCTCCCAACTTAGGAACTTAAAACAGCGCTTGACACAGTAGAATCAAGGTGTAGAACGGACATGTTTTCCTTCCTATTCCTCCTCGATTTAAACTCAAAGAGAAGCCTTCTCTTTTCAGTGCAGAACAATGAGGCATTCACAACGTATGTGAGGCCGTGGGGCAGGCCTTGAAACGACTGATGGGAAAGCACCTTTGAAGGAAAGGTCGGAAAAACGCTGCCAGCAGTTTTGACCGCGTAACACGTTCATCGGGAATAATGGTGGTTTTATGGGGTCACTGAGCCTCCAAGTCTACTTTCTCCTCAGATGGTTCCTCTTCAGACAAGCCATAAAATAATGGAAGAAACAGGATTCAAACCTAAGATCTTCCAACTCTGGGGCATTTTCTACAACAAATGAAAAGCAGCGGGCTTGGGGCCTATAGGGTCCGCCCGGTGCCAACTCCCCGGAGACCTCTCCGAGGCCGCGCACAGAATTAGCTACTCTGCTACCAGGTATCGGGTCCTAGAATGCTCAATGCCCCCAGCGCCCGCCAGTTCTGGAGCCGCGCATCAGCTACTATCTTGGTGTCCAGCTGCAGCGCAGGTTCCCAGCCCAGGTCCTGGACCAGCAGCTGTCCAGACAGACGTTCGCGCGGCAGCGGCAGGTGAACTTGCAGTGTGCTGAGAGGCTGGCTGGGTCGTGAGGCAGAGGAGCCTCTCCGCGGGGAACCGTCCCTGGAACTGCAGGGAGGCCTGGGGTTATGGGTCGTTGCCTGCCAGGCTCCACATGACCCGCCACTTCTGGCCCAGTTATGGCCCAGTGCTGCACATGTGCTAGTGTTGGTCCGTGGGTGTCTATAAACTGGAATGCCTTCTTAGATAATTAGGAATCCAGGACTGCTCTACAGTTGGATTTTTTTTTTTTTTTTTTTTTGAGACAGGGTCTCTGTTGCTGGAGTGCAATAGCGTCATCTTGGCTTATTGCAATATCATAGGGCTGTGTTCAAGCTATCCTCCTGCCTCAGCCTCATAAGTAGCTGGAATTACAGGAGCATGTGACCATTCCCAGCTAATTTTTCTATTTTTAGTAGGGGGGGCGGTCTCAGACTCCTAACCTCAAGCAATCCTCCCACCTATCCAAAGTGCTAGGATTAAAGATGTGAGCCATTGGTCCTGGCCAGCAGTTGGATCTTTAGCGCCTAGTGTAGATCTTTCCCCTTCCATATTATCAGTTCTTCCCTCTGCTCATTTACTTGAAGGAACATCCAAACACCTTAACCCTATCTGTATGTAAAAAAACAAATGTTGTTTAAATCTGAATTCACTGTTTCTCATGAAGAATGCTGAAGTCCCTTTGGGGACATCATATTCATCTACCCAGATATTCATTCCTGATACTTCAGGCGGTGTAACTCCTTTAGAATCATGCACAAAGTAAAATAACAGTGATAGCATGTATAAAGACCCTCACAGTGGGTGGCGCCTGTGGTTCAGGCTATGGCCCAATATACGAGGGTGGTAGGTCCAAAAGGTGCCTCTGCCAAACTGCAACAACAACAAAAAAATAGCCGGGCGTTGTGGCGGGCACCTGTGGTCCCAGCTACTCAGGAGGTTGAGGCAAGAGAGTCGCCTAAGCCCAGGAGCTGGAGATGGCTGTGAGCCGTGAGCTGTGATGTCATAGCACTCTACTGAGGGTGACAAAGTGAGACTCAGTCACTAAAAAACAAAAAAAAGAAGACCCTCACGGTTCCCATGACATGAGCCAGTGATTCTCTTTGCAAAGCCTAGTTGAGGCAAGTTTTAAGAATCTGGGAAAGGATTTTCTCCAGCCCATGTACACAGCATATCTTCCAGAGCCAGCTGGCAGGGTAAAATTAAATAGTTCACTGTTGCTCCCATAGCCAATTTAACTATGTAATTAAAGAATGATGGGGAAAGAACTTATCAGACTCCCTAATATTTCTGCTTGCTTCTGCCTTCCTTGCTCTTGCTTCCCAGGAAGAAATGACATTATCATTTCTCCCTTCGAGGTCTTCATCCCTTTACTCTTCCTGAACTTTTATTCTTCAGTTATTCCTTACACAATCTGAATTTTTCTCTCTCTCTCTTTTTTTTTTTTTTTGAGACAGAGCCTCAAGCTGTCACCTGGATAGAGTGCCTCACAGCAACCTCCAATTCCTGGGCTCAAGCAAGTCTTCTGCCTCTGCCTCCCAAGTAACTGGGACTACAGGCACCTGCCACAATACCTGGCCATTTTTTGGTTGCAGCTGTCGTTGTTTGGCAGGCCCAGGCTGGATTCAAACCCGCCAGCTCAGGTGTACGTGGCTGGCACCTTAGCCAGTTGAACCACAGGCGCCGAGCCAAAATTTGGCTTTTTTTTTTTTTTTTGCAGTTTTTTTTTTTGGCGGGGGCTAGGTTTGAACCCGCGACCTCTGGCATATGGGGCTGGCGCCCTACTCCTTTGAGCCACAGGCGCCGCTTCTCCCTCTTTATACAGTTTACATTTTAGTAGGATAAGATCAACAATAAAGACATAAACAAATAGACAAAATAATTCTAGAATGTGCAAAGTCCTGTAAGGGACAAAAACAAAGTCATATGAGGACAATGGGGGATGAGGAAAAGACTTTTTTTTTGAGACACAGTCTCACTATGTCACCCTTGGTAGAGTACTGTGGTGTCACAGCTCATAGTAATCTCAAACTCTTGGGCTTAAGCAATTCTCTTGCCTCAGCCTCCCAAGTAGCTAGGACTACAGGCACCCACCACAGTGCCCAGCTATTTTTTTGTTGTAATTGTCGTTGTTTGGCAAGCCCAGTCTGGGTTTGAACCCCCCACCGCCAATGTATGTGGCTGGGGCCCTAACCACTAAGCTATAGGTGCAGAGCCTTTTTTTTTTTTTTTTTTTTTGTAGAGACAGAGTCTCACTTTATCACCCTCTGTAGAGTGCTGTGGTGTCACACAGCTCACAGCAGCCTCCAGCTTCTGGGCTTAGGCAATTCCCTTGCCTCAGCCTCCTGAGTAGCTGGGACTACAGGTACCCACCACATCGCCCGGCTATTTTTTTTTTTTTTTGTTCTGCAGTTCGGACCGAGGCCAGGTTTGAACCCGCTACCTTTGGTATATGGGGCCAGCACCCTATTTGATGAGCCACAGGCGCCGCACTTTTTTTTTTTTTTTTTTTTGAAACAGAATCTCACTATGTTGCCCTCAGTACAGTGCTATAGCATCACAGCTCACAGCAACCTCCAACTCTTGGGCTTAAGTGATTCTCTTGCCTCAGCCTCCCAAGTAGCTGGGACTACAGATGGCTGGCACAATACCCAGAGGACTATATTTATTGTTATTACTTTTTATAAATATTTGCCCAAGCTAGATCTGAACTCCTGGACTCAAGTAATACTCAGACCTCAGCCTCTTGAATAGCTGGGGCTACAGGCTTAGGCTACCACACATTAAACCAAGTACACAGGAATGAGAACCATTGGGGAGGTTGTGGTGAGTGAACAGAAGCCTGAGAATGAGAAGGGAGCAAATGAGTTAAAAAGCTGGGACACCATCTTCTAGACAGAGGGAACCACAGGCAAACACCCTAATTCAAGAACAAGATTGACATGGTCAGGGAATAAAAGAGACAAACGAGAACTTGTCTTTGTTAGGCTCAAGGAGGCAGCTGGTGTGTGGTGTATGAGAGGAAAGTGGTATGCAGTTCGTTTGGAAATATAGGGTCAGGTTTTGCAGGGTTGTGGCCTCAGACAACATGGTTTAATTTTTTTGTTTTTTAATCCTGAGTTCAATGGGAATCCATTGAAGCATTTTTAGCAAGAAAGTGACATGATCTTTATTTATTTTTACTAACTTTGGCAAATGGATAAGAGATACTGTGGTTTCTTTTAGGAAACTGGTAATTATTTTTGTTCCTTAAGATTCTGCCTCTGTGCCCAACAGTCTCCTGAAAGTGTTTTCTGAAATACTGCGTATTACCAGTTCATTTCTTTGGTATTGTGGACTCTGAAAGAGCCGAGATGAAGCTTAAAAGTACCTAACTGGACCTAAATTCAAAACAGAGCTACGCAGCCATTTGCCTACTAAAGGTCACACGCGGTACTGAGTTCTCATAAAACTCACAGTTTGGGACTTCCATAGCTGCCTGTTCTGTTCACACCACCTGAACCAACCAACAGGCTGTGACCTGCATCAACCAATCAAAACTAAGCAGCTTTGCATATTTCATTTGCATTAACAAGGCAGAGCGGGAACCTATCTAGAAACTTTTCTCAGCCCTGGAGTACTGGCTGAATTTGTGTTGGAGAGGTATATTTGCTTTATTTCTTTTCCTTTTGTTTTCTGGGATATACCTTTCTTCTGTAGTTAAGTCTGTGTATCCCTGCCTTGAAAAACAGTTCACTAGAATAAGGTCTTTTTCCTCTAAATTCTTTTTCAGAGGACTTTTGTTCACAGTATTTAATATTTTTCTTTTTTTTGAGGTAAAGAGTCTCAAGCTGTGGCACTGGGTAGAGTGCTGTGGTGTCATAGCTCATAGCAACCTCAAATTCTCAGGCTAAAGCAATTCTCTTGCTTCAGCCTCCCAAGTAGCTGGGACTACAGGCACCCTCCACAATACCCAGCTATTTTTGTTGTTGTTGTCATTGTTGGTTAGCAGGCCCAGGCTGGGTTTGAACCCGTCAGCCTCGGTGTATGTGACAGGCGCCCTAACCACTGAGGTACAGGCACTGAGCCCACAGTATTTACTATTGAGCACCTACAATGTGACATGCAGTCAAAAATATCTGCTCTTACTCAAGCACAATGGTGCTCATCTTAATATACTGCTCAGGAAGCTGATGTGGGATGATTACTTAAGGCCAAGTATTCATGGAGCTTTTTTTTTTTTGTAGAGACAGTCTCACTTTATTGCCCTCGGTAGAGTGCTGTGGCATCACACAGCTCGCAGCAACCTCCAACTCCCAGGCTTAGGCGATTCTCTTGCCTCAGCCTCCCGAGTAGCTGGGACTACAGGCGCCTGCCACAATGCCCAGCTATTTTTCGTTTTGCAGTTCAGCCAAGGCCAGATTTGAACCCGCCACCTTTGTTATATGGGGCCAGTGCCCTATTTGATGAGCCACAGGCACTGCCCCCCCCTTTTCTAAGACTATTTATTTAAAACCATATCCTTTTTATTGTTAAGTCATTAAGAAGTATCATAATTAAAAGCATAACATTACCGGGTAAGAGTTATCAAAACTAGTAGCATCAAAGGAAGTGAAAATGGGAGGCACAGGCAATATGAATTAACGAACATGGGAAGGACAAAGATGGGGAGAACAATGAGCATGTGCTGAAGATACTGGAGGTGAGAGGATCTGGTGAAATTTTTGATTTAGGTAAGTGCCTAAGTAAAGAAATAATGGGATAAGATTTCTATTTTTTTTTTTATTTTGAGACAGTCTCACTTTATTGCCCTTGGTAGAGTGCCATAGCATCACAGCTCACAGTAACCTCCAACTTCTGGGCTTAGACAATTCTCTTGACTCAGCCTCCCGAGTAGCTGAGACTACAGGCGCCTGCCACAACACCCAGCTATTTTTTTGTTGCAGTTTGGTTGGGGCTGGGGCTGAACCCGCCACCCTCAGTATATGGGGCTGGTGCCTTACCCACTGAGCCATAAGCGCCTCCCGGGATAAGATTTCTAAGATTTCTATGTGCATAAGAGTTATCCTTGCCATTGGCACTCTCTGTGATAATGGAATTTCGTATTCAGTAGGTTCTTGGTCTCAGTGATCAAAGAATGAATCCACAGACCACAGATCAGTGGTAACACAGGATTTATTTGCAGAAAAGAATACAAAAACACAGAAGCTCCCGGCAGAGAGAGAAAACCCAAGTCCAGGGAGAGAAAAGCTCTGTCAGACTCATTGACTCAGCTCTTTGTCTAAGGGTATATATAGTTTGCATGGGGCCCTGGGTGGTTACATTTAACGTATCTGGGACAGGGTGTCTGGGATGTGTCTGGGTGGCAAATGAATAGCTACAATCCCTTTCATTTCCAGGCCTAAGAAACTTACATGAAATTGACCAGGCCTAGGAAATAGGGGGTTCCCTGTTCAGCCCTCAGTGGAAGGGGAGGGAAACCTAAGTGCCGGTGTCTCCCCAGCAGCTGTCTGGTTCCTCCAGCTAATGGAACCTCCTGCCGGTGTCCCCTGCCTACCCTCCAGCCCACTGGTTCCTCTGCTTGCTGCTGCTGCCACTGCACCAACACCACCAAGGCCCAGGCAGCCTGGTGTGCCCCTCACCCTCCACCAGATGGGGCACCACCTGTCCTGTATTAACTCTCCCTCTCCTCATAGAAACTCTGCTATTAGGGAAAAAGGACAAAGACTTGATCTAACTGCTTCCTGCTGAGTGATGATAGGAGTGGACAGTTAAAGTTTCTCTGGAGGTAGAGTGATCCAGGGGTCCACGATAGAAAAGGTCTTGGACTGGAACTATCTTTTTTTTTTTTTTTTTTGAGACAGAACCTCAAGCTGTCCCCTGGGTAGAGTCCCGTGGCATCACAGCTCACAGCCACCTCCAATCCTGGACTCAAGCGATTCTCCTGCCTCCGCCTCCAAAGTAGTTGGGACCCACCACAATGCCTGGCTATTTTTTGGTTGTAGTTGTCCTTGTTGTTTGGCCCGCCTGGGCTGGATTTGAATCTGCCAGCTCAGGTGTATGTGGCTGGCGCCTTAGCTGCTTGAGCCACAGGCGCCAAGCTGGAATGGAACTATCTTTACTGTGTGTGGCTTGATGACATTTCTGGAAGACACAAGTCTGATTAGCACATTAAGTAAGTGTAGAACAATGAGAGGAGGAGGTTAATTACAGTGTCAGGTTAGAAGAACAAAGTCAGTGATGTTAAAAAAAAAACTGGGTTTGTTTGTTTGTTTGTTTGAGACAGCCTCAAGCCGTCACCCTGGGTAGAGTGCTGAGATCACAGCTCACAGCAACCTCCAACTCCTGGGCTTAAGCTATTCTCTCTCTTTTTTTTTTTTTTTTGGTTGCAGCCATCATTGTTGTTTGGCAGGCCGGGCTGGATTTGAACCTGCCAGCTCAGGTGTCCGTGGTTGGTGCCTTAGCCCGTTGAGCCACAGGCGCCAAGCCTTAAGCTATTCTCTTGCATTAGCCTCCCAAGTAGCTAGGACTACAGGCACCTGCCACAATGCCTGGCTGTTTTTTGGTTGTAGTTGTCATTGCTGTTTGGTGGCCCAGGCTGGATTTGAACCTGCCAGCTCTGGTGTATGTGGCTGGCACCTTAGCCACTTGAGCTATAAGCGCCGAGCCAAGAAAACTATGTTAACATTTTACTTGCTGTCACCTAAATAATAACTTCAAATTTTCTTTAGCCTCACAAGTATAAGGGGGCTGTGGTTGATTCTCTTCATGGTCTGCTTCTGTAGAAGGTGGTGGGTTCCAGGATTTTACTCGTGAATGATGTATCCAGGAATCTATTCCCATAACTTTAATAGCTATAAAAAAAGATAACAGAAAAGGGACCTTCCCAAGTTGGGGTTAGGGAAGGTGAATTAGAGGGAAGAGTTCATAACTAGATCCCTAGGAGAGAAAAGCTCCCTTAGTATTGAATGTGAAAATGTAGTTGGGAGGTTTTTAAGGATTTGTTAAAATATAGCTAAGGAAGTAATATGTTTTACTATTTCTGTGGTTTCTTGATCTAATAATAAATCATTAGTTAAAAAGGGTCTTCCATATAATAATTCAAATGGGTTACAATCAAGTTTCTGAGGTAAATTTCTTATTCTAAGGAGAACAATGGAAAGCAGTTTAGTCCAAGGGAGATGAGTTTCTTGATTTAGCTTTCATAACTGTCCTTTGATTTTATCATTATTTTTTCTACCTTCCCAGAGGATTGGGACCTCCAAGAGCAGTGTAGATGATATTTTATGCCCAGGGCTTTAGATATTCCCTGTGCAACAACTGCTTTGAAAGCTGGCCCATTATCACTTTGCAAACTCCAAGGGAGTCCAAACCTGGGGATATTCTCAAGTACTAAAGCCTTTACAACTTCCTGGGCCTTTTCTGTCCTACAAGGGAATGCTTCAACCCAATTGGTAAAAGAATCCACAAATACCAGCAAATATTGTGTACCATGTACCTTAGGGAGGTAAGTGAAATCCATTTGCCAATCTTCACCTAGATATTTATACCTTGTCTCTGTATACCTGGGGGAGCTAGATGGTGATTTCAAGGATTGTTTCTCTGACATACTTCACAAGTCCTTGTTATCTGTTTTATGGTTTTAAATAAGTTTTTCCCATTAAAGAGAGCTGTAGCCATTTGGTAGGTACTTTCAGTGCCAAAATGAAAAGACAGACATAAAGTTTTAACAACTTATTTTCTTCTGGTTCCCCTTCTAGAGTAACTCTTTTTGAGCATTTTTAGTTAAAGAATAGAGTGGTCTAGCTATTTCACTATGTCCAGGAATCCAGAGTCTGCAAAAGCCTATAATTCCTACGAAACTTCGAAGTTGTCTAAGAGTTTGAGGTTTAGGGAGAGCCAATATTTCTTCTATTCTTTCCTTGCCCAAGGCTCGCTTCCCCTATGAAAGCTGGAGACCCAAATAGTGAACTTCTTGCACACATAATTGGGCTTTAGCCTTGGAAATTTTGTACCCACAATCAGCTAGAAAGTTATTTTAATAGAGTTTGTGTAGCTTTATGGCATTCCTCTGCATCTGGTGCTCCCAAAAGAATGTCATCTACATGCTGAATAAGAGTCTCTGTAGGATATGAAAAATGACTCAAGTCTTTGGCTAAGGCTTGTCCAAATAAGTGAGGGCTGTCCTTAAATCCCTGGGGTAACACAGTCCATGTGAGCTGGGTGTTGGAGTCAGAGGTGTCTTCAAAAGCAAAAAGGTATTGGGAATTTTCATAAAGTGGAATGCAAAAGAAGGCATCTTTTAAGTCTAAGACTATGAAATAGGCAGCCTTTTCAGGGATATGAGACAGTAAAGTATACGCACTGGGAACTACAGGATGGAGAGGAGTGACCACTTAATTTATATTGTGGAGGTCTTCCTCTAGTCTCCAAGTTCTGATTGGTGTAACACTCTTAGACTAGTCAAGGTCTTGCACTAGTCTCCCAGTTCTGTTTGGCGTAACACTCCTACATGGACTATTGCAAAATATTAATAATTTTGTCATTTCAGATTCTGTATTATGGTATTTGTCCATTCTTAGCATCTGCTTCTAGAGGATATTATTTTTGATTGGGATAGATGATGGGATTCTTTAAATTAATTTGGACTGGTTGAGCATATCTTGCTCTTCCCATCTGTCCCCCAGCAGCCTACACTTCTGGGTTAATTTTTGTCTCTAATAAGGGAAGGCATAATATAGGTTCCTGTCCCATATTCATATAAATGGTTGTTCCTGCTTTAGTTAGTATGTCCTTCCCCAAAAGGGGAGCAGGATTTTCAGGCATGATTAGGAAGGTGGGAGAGAACAGCCAGTCATCCCAATTGTAGCATAAAGTCTGAGAGAATAATTTGGTAACTGGCTTTCCAGACACCCCCTGTATAGTTACGGATTTGGGGGGATAAAAAACCAGGGTTAGAGAGAAGTACAGAAAAGGTTGCTCCAGTGTCCAGAATAAATTCTATCTCCTGGCCCTCCGCTATAAGGCAAACCTAGAGCTCTTGAGGGGTGATGACACAAGCTGGAGCCATGAGAATCTGCCCCGGGTACCCTAAGTCTAGTTTGGGTGCTGATGGGATCACTGTTCCAGGAGGCATTCACCTTGGCAGACAGGCCAACCTCCAGTGGTCACCCTTAGATTCTGGACAGGGGCCAGGTGGCTTGCCCAGCCAATGGTGCTGCTAGCAGCAGTCTTTCCAGAAGTAGCCAGCCTGACCACATTAGCAGCACTTGTTCTTACCTCCTCGGACTTCCTTCTGCCCCTGAAAGGTGCTCGTTTGTCAGAGTGTGATTACTAGAGTTATCATTCTTTTCATATTCCTTCTCTCCTTTTCTGCCTCTTTCTCCTGATCTCAGTTATAAAAGCCATAGTGGCCATTTTAAGAAGATTCTCTAGGTTATGATCTGGGCCTAGAGCCAATTTCTGGAGTTTTCTTTGTCTGGGGCCACCTGAGTCTTAAATTTATCTTTTAAAATAATTAGGCCCATGGCTAAGGCGCCAGCCATGTACACCTGAGCTGGCGGGTTCGAATCCAGCCCGGCCCGCCAAACAACAATGGTGGCTGCAACCGAAAAATGGCCGGGCGTTGTGGCGGGTGCCTGTAGTCCCAGCTATTTGGTAGGCAGAGGCAGGAGACTCACTTGAGCCCAGGAAATGGAGGTTGCTGTGAGCTATAATGCCACGGCACTCTATCCAAGGTGACAGCTTGAGGCTCTGTCTCAAAATAAAATAAAATAAAATAAAAATAAAATAAAATAATTTGGCCCTCTGAGGAGTCAGGTGTTAACTGAGTATGTTTTCTCCTCACCTCCCCAAGCCGCTCAAGAAAGGCTAAGGGACTCTCATTTTGCTCCTGGCAAATAGTAGACAACTTGGAATAATTCATAGGCTTTGTCTTGGATCCATGTAAACTTTCCAAGATACACGTTAGAAAATGCTTATGCCACCAATCACCTTGTTTCTCAGGGTCCCATTCAGGATCCTCAAAGAGATCTGCCTCCTTCCCATAGGGTATCTGTCCCTTTCCCCAAGAGACATACTGCCATCAGTATTGGACATGAAGCACAAATCATCCCACTTTCTAGCTTCATCTAAGACTTCATTTTTTTCACTGAAAGTTAAAGTTTGATCTAATAGTAGTATTACATCTCTCTAAGAAAGGTCAAAGCTTTGTCCTAACCCTTGTAGAACTTCTGTGCACTTATCAGGGTCATCAGAAAATTTTCCTAAATCAACCTTAATTTGCTTTAAATCTGCCAGAGAAAATGGAGAGAAATGGAGTGTACCTTGGTTGACACTGCAGGTATACATTGATACCCGCTGTGTCAACCAAGAGACACAAAGAAGGATATGGTTGCCTTCTGGGGGTCCCAGTAGGACCAGAGAAAACTCCTGGGACAGCCTCCCTCTGGGAGTTTTCTGAACACATGGCAAAGTGCAGGAGATGTAGATGGTGGGTTTGAACTAGTTGGTGACAGCATCTCTCTCAGGAATCCCTGAGCATTTAGGGAAGTTACTACAGCCAGGAGAGCTGAATTTATCTGACAGTTTGGAGCTGATTTGTACTTAACATGGTTTAGCCTTGTCTCTCAGACACATGAAAACACCAATTGAACTTAATTTTGCAATGAAAGGCAATAAAAAAGACCTTACAACACACCTACAACATTACACAATTGTTTTACACAACTGGGGGTTGTACCTGAGGAAAAAGAAAGCTTACACTTAGGGCATTGAGACAACTTTTCTTCTTATTTACAAAAAGTATCTAACTGAAAAATGGTGTCATAATTTTTTGAAAAATGGTCCATAATTTAGAGTACCCTCTAGGGGCCATTGTTCAGCAGTGGAGAGTTGATATTGAGGACAGGCTTGGGTGCAGAAGAAAACCATACATTGTTTTTTTCAGTGTCTGGGGATCAAACATGTCCAGCAGGGTGTTCTCTTGGCAAGAGAATATGTTACCCATCTGTGGGAAAGAACAAACATTAATCCTACCCCATATTCCTGGGTTGTCAAAGCGTCCTCTGACCAACCCGAGAAGTCTTCTAACGAAACAAAAGGAAGCATCCTTCCAATGCTTGGGGAAGAATCCCTGAGGAGAGTGGCCTCCTCAGCCCCTGCACTTGTCTGGAATTAGCCACTTTTACCAGTGTAGCACTAGTACCCACTGGTTCTCTTGTTCTTATAACATTCTGGCAGCACAGCCCCAGAAATCAGGTATCAGGGAGCCTAGCTCCACCTGATGCATATTCTGCCCCTTTCTGCCCCTTCCTCCCCACTCTTTCTCCCACCCCTCCCCTCAGCCCCAACTCCAGAGTATCAGTCAAAGTGGGGATGAGCCCCGCCCTGGAGAAAATGGCTGTAGTGCTTGCACATTTAACTCTATATAATCTTTACAAGCTTCTTCTAAATTCCCAGTGACAATGGAAAACAGCAGGTCTTAAATGCTATGTTTTCCAACCTCCCTTTCATTACCAAAAGTTAGCTGGGCAAAAATAATTAAATTCAGTGAGAAATCAGGGTTGAGAGACATTTTGAAACTTTTGCATTACAATTAGTTACAATTAGCTGAAGTCTTAAAGACTTCTGGGAGTATTTTTTTTTTTTGGAGCTAGAGTCTCACTTTGTCACCCTTAAGTAGAGTGCTATGGCTTCACAGCTCACAGCAACCTCTAGCTCCTGGGCTTAGACAATTTTCTTGTCTCAGCCTCCCAAGTAACTGGAACTACAGGTGCCTGGCTATTTTTATGTTGCAGTTTGGCCAGGCTGGGTTTGAATACACCGCCCTAGGTATATGGGGCTGGTGCTCTACTCACTGAACCACAGGCACCACCCACACCTGGAAATATTTTAAACATTCCCATTTACACCAGTAAACCAGAAGAAATCAAATTCCCACGATCATTTTCATTGCCTCAGGGAGTTGCCCTGGGCTTCCCTTCACAAACCTCTAGTTGCCCAGGAAAGCCATGTAGAGGAGTCTTTTTGCCCTTTGTTTGGAGCTGACTTGTAGTTAACATGGTTTAGCCTTTTTTCTCAGACACATGAAAACACCAACTGAATTTAATTTTGCAATGAAAGGCAATAAGAAAGACCTTACAACACACCTACAACATTTGAAGCACACTTAAAACATCCAAAAAATACCAGAATGAGCCCATACAAACTTAACCAGTATATAAATTTTCTTTACCAACATTCAAATAAAGCATGCAAACTACAAGGAGAGAGAGACAGAAGAGGTCTATAGAGATAAATAGCAAAAGTTGGGGACCATGGAAGAAAAGAGAAGATAGTAAAAGCTGGGACAGCATGATTTTCCAAAGGCCCTCCCATATTCTGGGGTCAGAACAATTGCTGGGGACCCCAGGGCCTCTGAGTGCCACCTCTTTGCTCAGCTCTCAACCAGAGAAAAGGAGTAAATACAGAACACTTTCAAAAGTCTTCTAACATTCCCTTCGACTCCTTTTTAGAGCCAAGGGGAATTAGAAAGTTCACGCCCCAATAGCCTCTCACCTGTGACCTGGAGGTCAGCAGCCACACTATGCACATTCACCAGCTGATGGCTATCAAAATGATTAGTCTCCATTATTATAACTATAGAGAAAAGCAGGATAGAGGTAAGTGGTCCCGTTGCTTACCACAGATCTTTAATCCCAGACAAGCCCCCAAATATGATACCAGAATTTTATCTTTAATAGGTTCTTGGTCTCAGTGATTTAAAGAATGACTCCACAGACCACAGATCAGTGGTAAGACAGGATTTATTTACAGAAAAGAATACAAAAACACAACAGATCCTGTCAGAGAGAGCAAATCCAAGTCAGGAGAGAAAAGCTGTCTCTGTGCCTGTCTGACTGACTTACTGACTCCAGGCTCTTTGTCTAGGGGTATACATAGTTGCATGGGGCCCTCAGTAGTTACATTTAGGGGGGCTTGGTAGTTACATCTAGCTTGTCTGGGACAACATGTCTGGGTCATGTCTAGGACAGCGTGTCTGGGAGGTGTCTGGGTCACAAATGAATAGCTACAATCCCTTTCATTCCTAGGTCTAGGAAACTTACATGAAATCGACCAGGCCTAGGAAATGGGGGCTTCCCTGTTCAGCCCAAGTGCAACAGGAGGGAAACCTGAGGTGCTGATTTCTCCCCAGCAGTTGTCTGGCCCCTCCAGCTACTGGAGCCTCCTGCCAGGACCCCCCTGCCTACCGTCCAGCCCTCTGGTTCCTCTGATTGCCACCACTGCACCAACACTGCCCAGGTGGAGGCAGCTGGTCTGCCCCCCAGCTTCACTGAGCTGGCTGGGGCGCCACCTGTCCTGTGTCATCTGTCATCTTCTCCTTCCTCAGCCTCTTTTTCATCATCCTTGATCAACTCCAGCTGGTCGTCCCCCATCTTCATTATTGTTCTCATGCAGTAGGTCTCCCTCCTTAGCAGAGTCATCTACATCCCCTGAGACTCCATCTTCACTTTAGTCTCATCTTTCTTCAAGGAGCTGCCGCTCTGCTCCTCTTCTAACTCATCATCCTTTATCTCTGCTGCTGCCTGTTTGCTCTGTTTCTTTTCAATTTTTTCCAGATTTTCCAGTAGGGAATCCACTTTTTGTTTTATCTGGGCCAATTCCTTTTTTTTTTTTTTTCTGAGAGTCTCATTATGTCACCCTTGATAGAGCCATGGCATCACAGCTTACAGCAACCGCAAACTCTTGGACTTAAGCAATTCTCTTGCCTTGGTCTCTGATGTAGCTGGAACTATAGGGGTTTGCACAATGCTCAGCTATTTTTTGGTTGTAGTTGTCATTGTTTGGCAGGCCTGTACTGGATTCCAATCCACCACCTTGGTGTATGTGGCCGGCACTCTAACCGCTGACCTGTGTGTGTGGAGCTGACCAATTCCTTCTTAATGGCCTGAAGGTCATCTCCTTTCAACTTTCCAGACTTGGAAGAAGAACCTCTCTGTCCACTCTTAGAATTAAAGGCATTTCCCCCCACCATGAAGTGTTTCCTGATACACACTGGCATTTTGAGGGCACCACAGCTTGAGAAATAGGCGCAGGAGGAGCAACACATGCTGGGTAACCGTACATCCTGTCATAATTATCCCGTTGTTGAATAAGAAAGCAAAATTGTCTAGATAATATACTTTTAGAAGAAGAAAGAGGACTTGAAGGAAGACACAGAGGAAGAACAAGAAGAGATACAGGAGAAAACCTAGGATCTAGCAGAGGCTTGATGGAATCCTTCATCTCTGCTGCTGCTTGATATACTCCTGTGTATTTATTGGGAATTTCAACACTCTTGTGGTGAAATCCTTTTCATCCCAGAGATGACTCCTTCATTGCTGCTGCTGCTGCTTGTTTGCTCTGTTCCTTTAAAATTTTTTTTTTCTTAGAGACAGGGTCTCACTTTGTTTCCCTCGGTAGAGTGCTGTTGCGTCACAGCTCACAGCAACTCCAACTCTTGAGGTGATTCTCTTGCCTCAGCCTCCCGAGTAGGTCCCAGCTACTTACGCCCACTGCAAGGCCTGGCTATTCTTTGTTGTAGTTTGGCCAGGACCAGGCTTGAACCTGCCACCCTTGGTATATGGGGCTGGTGCCCTACTCACTGAACGACAGGTGCCACCCCCTTTTCAATTTTTTCCAGATTATCCAACAGAAAAATCCCCAAAGGATTTCACCACAAGAGTGTTGAAATACCCAATAAATACATAAGAGTTCATGGAGTGAGAGTTAGTCTTGTTGGTAACATTGCTTATCATCATTGCATTTGATGATTCGGTTCTTGACAAAGCCAAAAAAATGTAGCTGAAGATCAAAAGGATTTTCCAAATACAACCAGGAGGAGGAACACATGCTGGGTAGCTGTACATCCAGTAATAATCCAGGTCAAAAGAGGCGCCGTGGCTCCACACCTGTGGCTCAGCAGGCTAAGGCGCCAGCCACGTACACCTGAGCTGGCGGATTCGAATCCAGCCTGGGCCTGCCAAACAACAATGATGGCTGCAACCAAAAAATGGCTGGGCATTGAGGCGGGGGCCTGTAGTCCCAGCTACTTGGGAGGCGGAGGCAGGAGACTCGTTTGTGCCCAGGAATTGGAGGTTGCTGTGAGCTGTGATGCCACGGCACTGTACCCAGGGTGACAGCTTGAGGCTCTATCTCAAAAGAAAAAAAGAGACGCTGTACACATCTTTGCTGTAGATCGTTTCACATCAGCTTTTCCTTGATTCACTTTTGGCTCTGCAACCAGATTAATATCTAAAATTTGACCAGCAATCATTCTACCATCCTCTCCTGCTATGGCAGCTGGGGGCATTTCTCTCAGTAACATACTGAACAAAGGAAAAGCCCCTGTGAACCGAGCAACCCACAATTTTGCCAAATTTTGAGAAGACTGCCTCCACATCAGACTTCTTGACCACAAGAGTGTTGAAATTCCCAATAAATCCATGGGAGTTCATGGAATGAGGGTCAGTCTTATTGGTAACATTGCTTATTATCATTGCATTTGATGATAAGGTTCTTGACAAAGCCAAAAAAATGTAGCTGAAGATCAAAACAAAGTCACAGGAGAGGGGAAGGAAAAGAGATTCTATTCTGAGTCTCCTATTCCCATGTTCAACATGGAGAGGCGAGTATTGCTTGAGGTCGACAACATGGATGCAACTGCTTAGGCTTTGTCTCTTCACAAAATCTGGGTGTTTGTTTGTTTTACAGAGTCTCACTGTGTTGTCCAGGCTCAGCCTAGCTCACAGCAACCTCAAACTCCTGGGTTCAAGTAATCCTCCTGCTTCAGCCTCCTGAGTAGCTTGGTCTACAGGCATGAGCCACTGCGCCCAGCCACATGGAACTTCTATTTTAATAATTAGCAAGTTCTAAGGATGTTCTCAGTCCAGTGTCCTTAACCTCTTGGTAGCATTCCACAAATTAGGCCATCGTGTCCTTCATGAATTTCTCTTCTTCAGGTCACCAAGACTCTGTGAGATCCTAGGTTTTTCTCCTGTATCTCTTCTTATTCTTCCTCTGGGTCTTCCTTCAAGTCCTCTTTCTTCTTCTAAATGTGAATTGTCTAGACAATTTTGCTTTCTTGTTCAACAACGGTAATGAAACATGTTCAATGAACACCTGCTGTGTGGGAGACTAGCACATACAGAACCGATGCATTAACAATACAATATTAACAAATTCTGTTCCCATAGCTTCTGTTATTAACACCAAATAGAATGTTTCAAATCTGTCTCCAGTCTCAGGTCCATTTTTGGTCTCCCAGCCTTCATGCCCATTGTTTGTTGAATAGCTCCATCTGGACGTTTCATAAGCATTTCTTACTTTAACAGTTAAAGTAAAATTTATCATCTTTCCAGCAAATTAGTCCAAGTTCTGACTTCTCTATTTTTGTTAACAACATCACTTTTATAGTTAGTCTCAAAATTTCATAATCAACAATTTTTTTTTTTTTTAGGAGAGAGGGGTCTGTCTGCACTCTGTCAATCAGGCTGGAGTGTAATGGCCTGTTGATAACTCACTGCTCCTTCCAAATTAATACTTCACCTTCATCTTTAAAGACCTTTGCTTTCTACCCCTATTTTAGCTAACCCACTTTCGTGGCCAAATCTGGAATTATCAAGACCTGCCCCACCTCTTAAATAATAAATTCTAGCAAACTACTATCATATTATTTTTGTTTATTTATCAAGAAAAACTATTCTTCAGCCCACAGATTCATAGCTCAGGTCAATGACAAGCTTCTATGTCATTCAGTCCAAAGAAATTCTTTATACTCCAAAATCACTTTGCACTCTGAAATATACCAGCCTTCCTCATCTCCTCAAAATCTTTCATGGAATCATAATTTCTGTAGAAATCTGCATATTCTGTCTTTCACAGTTCTGCCACAGCAATTTATAGAGAGCAGCAGCCCCCCAGGGATACAATGAATATGAAATGTAGATGCCTGGCCAGAACACCATACATCTGAGTTCTTGCCAAAGCACTGTCCTTGTAGGTATGTCAGCCTTGACACAATCTTCCTGGGCTGGTGGAGAAATTAACTGCCAACTATCCTATTTTTCTAATTATGTTTAAAAGAAAAAATTTTAGGGTGGTCCCTGTGCCTCAGTGGGAAGGGCACTGGTCCCATATACTGAGGGTGGCAGGTTCGAACCCGGCCCCCGCCAAATTGTAACAACAACAACAACAACAAAAAGTTTTAAATATATAAAAACTCTCAGTATGCTTTTAACTCCAAGAAAAAAATTGTTGGAGCAGTCATAACATACTGCTGTATTACTGAAGATACAACCCCAACTTGTGGGTTTAGCAGCCTACCAGAATATAAATGAGAGCTGTCCTTTAGCCATAACATTGAGTATCCTACATCTGCATCCATGATGAAGCCAAGTGCTTTTGTTCTTAGGGGATTGTTCTTGCACATAGCTACAATTTCCTATTACAGTGGCTCCAACCATATTTCCTTTAGGACAATTCATTTTTTTGTTTGTTTTGAGACAGAGTCTCACTTTATCGCCCTGGTAGAGTGTCATGGAGTCACACTGCTCACAGCAACCTCCAACTCCTGGGCTTAGGCGATTCTCTTGCCTCAGCCTCCCGAGTAGCTGGGACTACAGACGCCCGCCACAACGCCCGGCTAGTTTTCTGTTTTGCAGTTCAGCCGCGACCGGGTTTGAACCCGCCACAGGTATATGGGGTTGGCGCCCTACTCGATGAGCTACAGGCACTGCCCAACAATTCACTTTCTAATGACAATCTTATCTTTGTTTCAACAAATATTTGTTGATTCCTTACTAAATTCCACCCCTCTCCAAGGTGAAGGGGATCTAGGCTAGCTTGCTCACTCCCTCTCATTCTTGGTGTACATATTCTTTAACTGCATCTAAGACGCCAGTTTCTAGACCATCTCCCTTTCTCCTCATCTGTTCACTCATTTACCTCACATTTGTTGAGCACCCATCTGCACCAACCTTTTTCTTCCATCTTAGTGTCAGGAAGTAGTCCCTGGTCTATGCCGAGTTGATTCTTCCATCCGTACTTAGGAGGCAATACATCTCCTCCCTTCTCTGGGGACTTCACTCCCCCCTCCTTTCTCTCCCTTCTCTTCCTAATTACCATAATCATTTAATCATAACTGTCATTGAGTACCTATTCTGTACTAGATGCTATATATAATACACTTACTTCTTTTTTTTTTTTTTTACACTTCTTTATTTATTTATCTATCTTTTTTCTTTCCTTTTTTTTGAGACAGAGCCTCACTCACTATGTCACCCTTGGTAGTACCATGGTGCCATAGCTCACAGCAACCTCTACTCTTGGGCTTAAGAGATTCTCTTGCCGCAGTCTCCAAAGTAGCTGGGATTGCAGGCATGTGCCACAATGCCCAGCTATTTTTTTTGTTGTTGTTGCAGTTGTCATTGTTTAGCCAGGCCAGGTTCGAACCCACCAGCCTTGGTGTATGTGACCAGCGCCCTAACCAGTGACCCACGGGTGCCGAGCCATATTTTTCTTTTTCTTTTTCTTTTTTTTTTTTTTTTAATTTATTTGAAAATTTTTTATTCAGTGATATGACATGAGGGTCATCATGATTCTTTTTTTTTTTTTTTTGTAAGACAGAATTTATTCACAGAAAAGAAAGAAAAGAATACAGAAAACATTAAGGCATCTGTTAGAGGGAGAAAATTCTAGTGGGGAGAGAGAAGCTCTCTCCGTTTCTCTCCCAGTCTTT
>CAUYON010170541.1:0-21728 GCA_963573935.1 Arctocebus calabarensis
AACAGTACTACTCACACAAAAACTTAAATTGCACCTCAAAAAAAATCATAAGACAAAAGAGAAAGCAATTGCACTGTTATAAAATAAGATATTTCATTCAAAGTATTAACTCTGCCCCCCCAAAGCTCAACCTCCCAATAAACAAAAAACTATCTGGGAATATTGCTATGCTAACATATTAACCACAGTATAATCATTCATAGGAAAACAGTAATTAAGCAATGAATTAAATGGAATAACAAAGTTCAAACTATCATAAACTCATAGACCACAATGATTTTACAAAACAAGCAATTCCAGAAATCTTATAAACAATAAAAAAAGAAATATTTTTTTATTGAATATTGAAATTGGAGAAAATATATTGTTATAAAGAGAAATTACAAACACGTTTCACTTATAGATGAGGATGCAATATCCTAAACAACATATTGACAAGTTGAATTAAGAAATTAATATTTAAGTAATGTACTTTGGTCAAAATTGAATCCAATTGATATGAAAGTTAGTCACTATTTTCTTTTCTTTCTTTTTTGTGGGGGTTTTCTTTCCCTCACCCCCTCCCTCCTTCTCTGTCTGCTCTCTCCTTCCCCCGTGCCCCACTGTGTCACTGATTGTCACCAATTGTCCTCAAATCAAAGTTGAATATATAGGATTCATGCTTCTCCATTCCTGTGATGTTTCACTAAGAATAATATGTTTAACCTCCATCCACGTTACTATAAATGCTCTCCTACACCCTTCTCTGTCCTGCACACACACTCACCCACTCTCGGGGCCTCAGCTGGAGGCATCAAAGTGACCCATGCAGGGCCTCAAACCTGACGTGGACACCCAGCCGAGGGCCAGGGCCAGAGCCAGGCCTGCGAGAGCTCCCCGTGGGCCTGGCCCAGCTCTCTGGGGGCCACCATCGTGGCAGACAGTATGGAAACAAACTACCAATAGAAAGCGTCAGGGAAAGAGCCAGGGTGGATTTTAAGATGAAGTCTCATGGCCAGAAAAGAGCTGATAGCAGAGAATCAATGACTTGGAGAGTTTTTAAGGCAGGACTGTGGTAACTGAACAGGACCAGACCCCAAAAGCAAGACCTATGTGTCTGAGAGCACAGCAGATGCAGTGAGGTGGGCGGTGTGGGGTGCACGAGGTGTCAGAGCGTCCCTGGGCCGTGAGTCGCCGCCAGTGTGACTCTAACACAGGGTGTGATGGCTTGGCTGTAGTTGGCTTTATGGCCCTTTTGCCCCAAGTCACCCTCTTTGCTGTATTCTGTGCCCCTCTGACACAGAGGCCTTTGCTTCTTCCTTCAACAAAGGAGGCAAACGTGACTCCAACTAAACCACACCAGGGCCAGGTCTGAGGGACACTCAGATCCCACAGTCCCTTCCTGTGGGCATCAGTTACTCATCTGTGCCCCTCTCCCAGCCCCAGCAGGGGGTCTGGCCACTCTCACCTTCCTGCAGGTGCCCTGAATTCTGCTGGGTCAGCAAAGCAGCCTCCCCGGGAAGCTCCCGGTGTCCCAGGTGAGAGAGACTTAGACACATTCTCACAACTGGCCAGAAGCTGAACGTGAAGTTTATCCAGACCTGGATCGCTTGATCCCTGAACTCAACTTCTACTTAGTCAACAGCTAGCCAGTACCATGCAGACTGGGAAGGTAATTATTTGAAGTATCTATTGCCATCTCTGTTTATGTGGCCTGCTAAAAGTCCAGGCCAAACGGGCAGCCACAGTGAAGTAAGATTTGATCTTTCAGAGCGAGAAAGGACACCGCCCCAGCCATAAGTCTTCCTCGAGCCACGGCACAGACATTACCACCTAGATCCGAGGCAAAACTATTCCCTCCCCAGGGGGAGAGCCAGAAGTGTTTCACCCTACAAGGAAGGTGCTTACATTTTACCCATTTTACTGTGCTCACCTGAACAACATTTTTATGAAGCGGCTGCCAAAAAGCAAAACTAGAACTACCCAGTTCCAGGCCTGCTCCTTGCACCAGCAGCAAGTTTGCAAACTTGGAGATCTCACATTATGTGAAGAGAAGGTAACAGACCAGGTGTGGTGACTCACGCCTGTAGTCCCAGCGTCTCGGGAGGCTAAAGTGTAAAGATCACATTAGGCTAGGAGTTCAAGACCAGCCTGGGCAACATAGTGAGGCCCCATCTCCTAAAAAGGGAAAAATAGTAAATGCAAACACCATTTCCTAACGCAACTCAGCTTTTCTTCTAAGCTGACATCTGGGCTAATGGGCCTTGGTTTCTACTTATGACCCTGAAGGGACAACTAGACTCCATGTGTCACATTTAGGGTTGACCTGGTGTCCTATTTCTCCATGCTAACTCACTCCAGGTTAAATTACCATGCGGGCCCCTGATCTTTCTACATCAGTTGGCTGGGGAGTCAGCTCTCACCAGTCACTTCCTAGGATCATAGCAGTAAAAATGTTGCATCTTTGTTGGACTATTCAGACTTTCTCAAAGAAGTAATCCCAATGCCCAAAGAGTATGAGGAACATGGAGAGTTCCAGCTCTGAACCGATCAATCCCAGAGCCCCGTCTCCAGCAGTCTCTCCTCACTCCAAGTGAGCAAAGTGGCCATTGACTGTGGAACAATTCTTAGACATTGGCACGTTAAATCTGTAAAGAGCACAGATACAAACATCACCTCCACAGTGTTCACTGAGCGCAGCTCTTTCCCACAGTCACTGATAAGCTGTCGCTGCAGCTCACATTCCCCGCTTTGCTTTGTTTCCTCACATCAGGAGCTATGCTCCTGACCACACAGGGGGGACAGGCCCTGGGCGAAGAAGGCCACATGGCAGTGCTTGCATCTCAGTTAAAATCAGGTGTCTTGACATCTTCATGGCTCTGAGGGAGACGTCATGGGCCTTCTCGTGGGGCAAGCACACCTGTGCTCAGAGAGAGATGGCTGTGGCCGTGGGTGTCAGGGATGCTGGCTGGAGGGTGTCAGGGAGCCCTGGCTGAACGGTGTCAGGGACACTGGCTGGAAGGTGTCAGGGATGCTGGCTGGAAGGTGTCAGGGACGCTGTCTGGAGGGTGTCAGGGACACTGGGTGGAGGGTGTCAGGGACGCTGGCTGGAGGGTGTCAGGGATGCTGGCTGGAGGGTGTCAGGGAGAGCTGGATGGAAGGTGTCAGGGACGCTGGCTGGAGGGTGACAGGGATCCCTGGCTGGAGGGTGTCAGGGACACTGGGTGGAGGGTGTCAGGGATGCTGGCTGGAGGGTGTCAGGGACGCTGGCTGGAGGGTGTCAGGGACGCTGTCTGGAGGGTGTCAGGGATGCTGGGTGGAGGGTGTCAGGGACGCTGGGTGGAGGGTGTCAGGGACACTGGGTGGAGGGTGTGAGGAACGCTGGCTGGAGGGTGTGAGGGACGCTGTCTGGAGGGTATCAGGGATGCTGGCTGGAGGGCGTCAGGGACGCTGTCTAGAGAGCGTCAGGGACGCTGGCTGGAGGGCGTCAGGGACGCTGGCTGGAGGGTGTGAGGGACGCTGGCTGGTGGGTGTCAGGGACACTGAGTGGAGGGTGTGAGGGACGCTGGCTGGAGGCAGCTGCAGCCTGGTGGGGAGAGTTCCTATGGTCTGTGAGCAGAACTGTGCCACCTCCTGGGATGCCTGGCCACTGGGAAAGGCAAACCCGGCTCGTCACCCCTGAAGTGCTCCTCAGGCTGGCTGCAAGGCTAGAAAGAGGCAGGACAGGGAGGGGGCAGAGGCAACCTGTTCCCACTGAGCAAAGGATGGCACGGAGTGGGGCAGACCATTACCTCTCACGCTGCCCAGGAAGAAGACGCAGGTCACATGAGGATGAAGCATTCTGGGGCCTTCCCTGCCAGACTGATGACCATCTCTGAGCCAAAATCGAATAACTTAGAGGGAGAAAAGCCTAAAAAGTGTTAGGCAGAGCTGCGGGGTGGGGGGACCTAGAAATTGCAGTTCGTTTTTATTCACTGATGATTAACTTTAAATATAGTCATTTACTGATCACAAAGGTTGTTTAAATGATTGAAAGACATTTTTCCAGCATTTTTAAACAATAAAATACATTTTTATGTTTCTACACTCAATTGCAGTTTCGTTTTAACTAAAACATTACCCTCATTAAAGTGTTATTTCCAGAACCAATTAGAAGTAAAAGGGTAGAAGTGAAAATAGGACGTGAGAATTTTCACCTGAAAATGACACCCCGTCTTGTGCTAACTGGGGTTTGGAGCACACCTTACAGGGCCCCAGAAGATCTCAGGGGCACCTGCTACTAGCTTCTTCAAAGATATAGCCTTTGTCCATTTTGTCCATCAAAGACTCTAAAAGTAAAGAGACTAAAAATACAGTTTATACAAGATTGAAAAAGATAAAAATGAGTTCTAATTTTTCTTAACGCTTTCCCGAAGTTTACGTTCAGGAAAATACTTTATAAACCAGTTTACTTCTCATTAGTGTGATCAAAGTACAACACATTACTACAATAACAACAGCGTCCTTGAAGAATAATCTTTGAGGTTAAATTATTCTGACTCAATTCCTTGATTGAGTTCTACTTGGCAACTAAAAGCTAAGTTTATTTTGATTGGACTACCACAATTTTTTAGAAATAGAAAATTTTGTTTGCTTTACTAGGTGAAGTAGTGTACTTCATATTCAAGCTATTCTTTTGAAGACCCTTCTTGTTGCCCTTTCAGAGTGAAGTTTTTTCCAGATCCCTTGCACCTGTTTCCACAACATGCCATAGTTAGCGAGCCTTCTCCTCGCTAACATTTGTTGCTAGGCAAAATGTATTTCAGTATTCCTGCTATAAAGTTGTCAAACAAGCAAACAGTGCAAGTGTTTGGTAACCTGATAACACCTCACCCTCATAGCCATTCCCTGACAATCAGTGCTGGGATATTTAACTAGAGCAGAGTCTTGCTTTTTCTTGTGTAAAATCAGAGATGTAACAAAAAGAATTCTGAAACCTCGTTTCCTACTGTTTCACTGGGGTTCTTACTCTCTCATTTCTTTATTGGAAGTACTCTGCCACGACTACCTATTTTAAAAAAATTTTAAATCAACAATTTAAACAATCAAAGAATAAAATATGCTTTGTCAACAGTAGCAAAAGATTTCTCTCAAATAGCAAAAAAAAAAAATGATCTTGTGAAAACATATTTTATTTCATTTTACATTATAAAACAGGAAGTCAGACCGAACAAAACTCTTAAAATTGTTCTGTGCTTTTTGCATTAAAAGGGTTGAATTTAATTTGTGTATTCTTGCCAATGATAAGGCAACATGCAGGAAATAAACGCCATTGGAAAACTCTGATTTTTAAGGGCTTTTAAGGTGTAAGGAGCAGAGATCTGACCCCCTAGTCAGAATGGGAGAACACGTGTTTATCTGTGAACATTCCTTTGAAAACCTATGTGGAATCTGGTTTAAAAAACATCTCTGAGCAATAAAATAGAAAGTGGAACGTAGGAAGCAGTTCCCCTTGGCCCGATTCTAGAGAGGTGCCAGCTCAGGGCTCCCGCGTGGAGGCTGGGCTCCCACATGGCGTCCGTGCGGTGGGTGCTGCCCGCACACACTCCAGCAGGCTGCACGTGACCACAGCAAAGCAGCGGTCTGCGATAGCTGCACAAAGGGGCAGTCATGCGGTTACGTTTGAACTTGCACTCTCTGGGCAAATTGTTTTAAACAAAGTGGTGTCCAGCTGCTCTCCTACACCAACCATAAAACGTTATTTTATCATGTACGTATGGGCATATCTATAAAAATACATTATGTAAACCATTGTATTATGAGAAAGTTGAGGTTTCAATTGCATCAGAATCAGGAAATACAAGGTTGGCATTGCCAACTTAAACTCAGACCCTCTCCATGTTATCACAGGCTAACCATGCCTTTCACCCTGTGCTTTCTGTTAGTGGCCATTGGTGTTATATGTAGGCGTCTGGTAATGAGTGACCGACCAGACTCTGCACCTGGAGGGGGACCTTTCCTCTTCAGCATCTGAGCAGAGGCTAGTCCATTAGTTCACATGCCTGATCCCCGTCAGGGGATGCCGAGGCAGCTGTGAGCACCTGCTCATGGCGCACCTGTCCCCCTGCCCACGCCAAGGGCTGACGTCTGAGTGTGACCCCGTCACTGGCTCCTGGACAGAAAGGTGACTGCATGTCAATGAGCCTTCTGTTGGTAGAATTTGTGAGATTATATCTGATCACATAAAAGAAGACCCGGAGAAAAATATTAGAAAATGTACAAACGCATGAAAAGAAAATCTCGATTTTACATTTTGCCAGATGCCTTTCTTTTCCCTTACTAGTGGATCTATGTTTCTATTTTACAAAATTGGCATGTTCAAATGCTTGGGCAGGACTGCTTCCTTGGTGTTAATATTTTATGACCATTCTTTCACCATAATATTCTTTTACAATATGGTTGCTTAAGGCTATGCATTTTCATTATATGAATATGCAAATCATTTTTATAACTACTCTATTTCTGGGATCTAAAAAGTATCTATAAAAAGCTTGCATTACACTAACCTTAATTTTTTCAGAGTAATTTTTCAGAAATAGAATTGTGTCTGCCTCAAAAAAAAAAAAGTAAGGTTTTTGATAGCTACACACACATTACCTTTCAGAAAATTAATGAGCATCAGTTTGTACTCCTTGAACAATTTTCCTTTAAGTGGAACTGTTTATGGAAACCTCTATGATCACATTTTGCTAGGAAACTTGTTCAGTAGGTTCAACTGCTATCTCTAGCCCTACATTGTAACTTAAATAATAAAAATGATGAAAACATCTAGACCTAATCTTTTACACTTATGCTGGATGAGGAAAAACTATTGACATTACCGTGAAAGAATGCCCCTATTCCTTCTGTCTGGCTAATTTTACCCTCTTCATCAATATCCCAAACCTTGCTCCAACATAGGAAAGTCTCCTTGCATTTGAAAAGGTTCCTTTGCTGCTGAGCGATTATTTTTCACACTGAAGGCTGCATACCAAAGGAATCTCTTTCTTCCTCAGGCCCCTAAGCAAAGAGGATTGAACCAAAAATAAGCAATTTGGCAAAATTTACCACTGCTCAGCTAGCACCTGGTCATACCAAGAAACAAGGCGGGTGTGTGGGTTTGGGCTGGGGTGGCTGGGCCCGCTCCACACCACACACCCGCCAGCCTGTGACAGAACGAGCTGGCCGCACACGCACGTTCTCTTGCACACACACGTTCTCTTGCACACGCACTCCGTGAGCGCTCTCCCCCCCCTCGCTCCCTTCTATTTCCTTTATGAGGAAAGAGATAACAAAGAAACAAGGTGGCCGATGAACAAACACTGGAGTGAAGGGGAGGATAGATGCTGGCCCTGGTCAGCCTCGGCCGTGAGCTTCAGTCAGTCTTTGGCATAGTTACTTTGGGATAATGTAGAATTAAACACTTTTGAATCTCCAAGTAAACAGACAGACAAAATTGGTACAGGACCGTGCAGGGAGGCTGAGTGTGCACGCAGACATTCAGACCTCCAGTCACACCTGGAGTTGCCTCATCCTGATCAAACAGATGTAAAACAGTCGAGAACACAGAAGACAGAACACACGGTGCTGTCGCCTTTGGGGCATTTCATGACCACCATCTCACCATCACGGCCCCTGGAGGTAAGTGCAGCACTTGCTTCCTCCATCCGTGTGGCACAGCCAGCTTGACACAGCCTAACTCTCCAGAGCTTTAAACCCAAGAGCCATACGTCTGAGTGAGCATTTCAGCAGTATCCTTGTATATTGCTTTTTGAAAAATAATAGATTTTTATATCTCATATTTCAGAAAAGTTCTCACATCTTTCTCTTTTTATTAACGTAGGTAGGTTCCAACATATTTACCCTGTAGAAGAGGCACGTTTTTTCAAGCTTATAACAACTGCTTATCTGACTGTATTGTAATGGGACCACATGTTGTGGGGTTTGGCTGAAGCAGCATTTTAACCCCAAAGTCACTTGCTCTTGAATTGATGTCCTATTTGTGAACTCCAGATGCACACACAGATGCCACACACATGCACACTTCACACATGTGTACATTTCACACATGTGCAGACTTCACAAACCTGCACGTACATGTACACACTTCACACACGTACACACTTCAAACATCCAGAATGTACACATACACACTTCACACACGTGCACACTTCACACACCTACACGCTTCGTGTGTGCAGATGTCACACACATACACACTTCACACACATGCTCACACTTGTGCACACATATTCCAGGACTTGGGAATCCGAGGCAGCTCATGGTCTGAAGCATCATGCCTTGCGGCAGGAAAGGAAACGTGTCCTTAACCCCAGTTCACGTGGCTGCTCTAGCTCCCAGTGTCAGCAGTGGGGTTGTTTGCGCCGAGTTCATTGTGCTCGGGTCAGACGTCCTGATCCCCAGCTGGGCGGGGGCTCCTCCTCCCGCCCCCCGCACCTGGGTCTCACTCTCACACGCCTGTCGAGAGCCTCTCACTGCTCTACAAGCCACCGTGGTGACTCTACATCACTCTGCTAAAAACGCCTACCCTTTCAGGTTTTAAATGTTTCAAATGACTGATCTTGACTTCACAGGGAGCTCTTGGTCCAGCCTTGCCCCTTCCTCACAGACGCACTTGCCTCGGCCTCCTTGCTCTCCAGCCCTTCCGCCCAGCCCGCCTCTCTCCGGAGCCCTCGCCTGCTTGACTCCTTTACTCCCATTTCTCTTTCAGTTTTCTCATCTTCCAGGACTTTACCAAAACAAGATGGAAATTATGCCAATTATTTGCAGAAATGTTAAAACATAAATGGAGCCAAGAACTCTCTAAACAATTTTCTTGGCAAGCCATCTTTGTCTGACGTTTTAATTCTCGTGTTCCTGTACCTGCCCCTGAATCACCCAGCTTGTAGGACATGCACACTCCGAGACCTGTGTGCACCTGTGCGGGGCCTGGGGACGGAGAAGCTGCTGCCCTGGATCTCCTGCTGCCCTCAGCACACTCAGACTTAGAGGGGAGGTCTGTGCTATACCTGGGTTTTAGCCTTCATATGAAAGCTATAGATTAGCTTCATAGTACAGCTGAGTACATTGGATACTTTTTCTTCCATTCTTCATATAGTGATTAAAAGGCCATAAAGGCTATATTAAATAGTTCAATGAAAATATTTCAGATTGTATATAAAGTCAGCACATTGTGCCCCATGATTGCACCAATGTACACAATTATGATTTAATAAAAATAAAATAAAATAAAAAGAAGAAGGGAGATCTGCCAGGGAGCAATCAGGACAGTGTGCAATTAAATGCCAAATTTCTAGAACTTATTTTATTTTAGCAAAATCATTGGGGTTGATGTGGTCAAACAAGTCTTTGAAAGGTGTTTCCTGGGCCTGTGTGCTTAGAGCCGATGGAACCACAGTACGGATTCTTGGCCCACCTACTGCCACCAATCGGATCCCACGATACCGTGAGCAGCATCACAGCCAAACAGACGCGCTGGAAACAATCCTGGCTAGGAGGCTCATGAGAGTCACCTCCAGGTGACATGGCTCACTGCTGGCCTGAGCTACACATTCACTTTAACTGAAGCAAATTTCTGAAGATCTGCTCAGAAAGGACTCCAAGCACTTTCCCTTCTTTCTTCCTTTGTAATGTGCTGACAACTAGAACCTGATTCCTGGGGTGTGTTCAGCAGTTGTCTGTGCAGATCAGACGGAGCCCCACGGCGCAGTTCCAGAATGGAGGAACCACCTGTTGCCCTCAGAAGCGGCCCAGCTCACATTCCTCATTAGGACCAGAAAAGTGTAAAGGGAACAGGAAATGGTTCTACTTAGTGTAATAATCACTTTTCCTCAAGAAATTCAAGACACCCCAGGTTATTGTCTAAGATCTGTGAAGAAAAAAAGACAGTTGTTTAATGACCACGCCAGGGCCAAAAGCAGGTGCAGGTGTGACTAGGGGCCCTCTGGTCTGTGTTTAGATATTTCTTTCTTTTTTTTTTAAACAAGTGAACAGTTTGTTAAGAATTAAACAAAGGTATGATGTGATACAGTACAAGCAAGACACTCAAGATAGGTATAATAGTACTACTCACACAAAAACTTAAATTGCACCTCAAAAAAAATCACAAGACAAAAGAGAAAGCAGTTGCACTGTTATAAAATAATATATTCCATGCAAAGTATTAACTCTGCCCCCCCAAAGCCCAACCTCCCAACAAACAAAAAACTATCTGGGAATACTGCTATGCTAACATATTAACCACAGTATAATCATTCATAGGAAAACAGTAATTAAGCAATGAATTAAATGGAATAACAAAGTTCAAACTATCATAAACTCATAGACCACAATGATTTTATAAGACAAGCAATTCCAGAAATCTTATAAACAATAAAAAAAGAAGAAATATTTCAATATCATTCTACTTGAACTGGATACACCTGATATTGAAATTGGAGAAAATATATTATTATAAAGCGAAATTACAAACATGTTTCACTTATAAATGAGAATGCAATATCCTAAACAACATATTGACAAGTTGAATTAAAAAAATTAATGTTTAAAAGTAATGTACTTTGGTCAAAATTGAATCCAATTTATATGAAAGTTAGTTACTATTTCACTATTTTATTTTCTTTTTTTTCTTTCCCTCACCCCCTCCCTCCTTCTCTATCTGCTCTCTCCTTCCCCCATGCCCCACTGTGTCATTGATTGTCATTAACTGTCCTCAAATCACGAATACATAGGATTCATGCTCTCCATTTCTATGATGTTCACTGAGAATAATATGTTCCACCTCCATCCAAGTTACTACAAATGCTGCAAAGTCTCCATTATTTTTGATGGCTGAGCACTAGTCCACGGTATACACATACCATAGCTTATCAATCCACTCCTGGGTTGAAGGACATTTAGGCTGTTTCCACACTTTAGCAATTGTAAATTGGGCTGCAATAATAAGCCTAGTACAAGTGTTCTTATAATAAAAAGACTCTAAAGATGACAGACAAATGGCCAGTAAACACTTGAAAAAATGCTCAACATCCTTAATTATTAGAGAAATGCACATTAAAACCACCCTGAGATACCATCTAACTCCAGTGAGAATGGCCTATATCACAAAATCTCAAAATTGCAGATGCTGGTGCAGATGTGGGGACACATGAACACTTTCACACTGCTGGTGGGACTGCAAACTAATAAAACCTTTTTGGAAGGAAATTTGGAGAAAGCTCAAAGAACTCAACCTAGACCTCCCATTGGATCCTACAATCCCTGCTGGGCATCTATCCAGCAGTTTAGATATTTCTTCACACGTCCCTGACTCAATATGTGCATAAGCAGGGTCTGTGTTCTATTGAAGCAAGCTTTATAACAGACTTCACCACCTGGTGAGGCCGTATTCAGAGTCAAAGTTTAGGGAGACTGACCCGCTCCACCAGGCAGGAGACATCTCCTCGGTGAGAGAGCTGAGACATTCAGAACCACAGAAAACAGGGTCACTGTCTGTCCTCAGCCTGGCATGCTAAGATCTTTATTTATAAAGCACATTTGATGATTAGAAAGAAGGGGATAAAGAATAAACAAACTCATAAATAACGAGGGAAGACAACCAAACTTGTGTTGTTAAAAAGAGAGTGAATGTGCCGCGGCCTCTGTCACCCGCACAGCCACGGGAGCTCGGAGCAACAGCAGCGGGGACAGTCCCCGCATAAAGCAGAAAAAGCAGGCTGAGAAGTGTAATGGCCCCACTCGTGAAAATAAAAAGTGCAAGTCCACAAATCAGCACTAGACATTTCACGAGGACTCAGCCAAGATACATGAACAGCGCTTCAGGTCGCATTTTGGAGGAGAGAAGGAAGTAGGCATGGGAAAGGAAATACAGCAGAAAAAGGAAGTGACAAAGGGGCTTTTCCAGGACCAGCAATGACAGTGAGCACGAGCTTAGGGATGTCCTTAGTTCAATTCTGCACCTGAAATTTAAAGAAAAAGAAAAAATGAAGGGCCACACTAATGCCCGGACCCGGGCAACAGCAGGAGCTCGGCTGGCCTCGCCCCACTCTGGGTCTGAAGGCATCGGGAGCCTGCAACAAGCTCAGCACCCAGGGCGCTCCTGGCCACGTGCCCCTGATCTCTGCTGAAGAATCTGTGGGTGTTTCCCGTGCCTCTCAGACGGGAGTACAGAAAAGCAAACTGTCCTGCAGGGACAGAAGGCCTTTGAGAGCAGGCAGTTTCTTGTATTTCTTTGTGCTTTTTTAGTTGCTGTCATCGAAAAGTATCTACTAAACACGATCCATATACAGGCAAAGGCAAAATCACCTGTTACCGACTATTCCCTTCCCAGGCGAGATATTTGACTGGTCGGAACACAGATACTGAAGCAGCTCACCAGTATCCTCACAAGATGGGAAATAAGCAAAGTCCTTTTACTGTTCCCCTTTAGCTCAAACTCCACGCCCAGTGCCCCCCTACTGATCTTATAGGAGTAGCTGACATTAGGAATAGCTCACCCAGAGAGGAGAGGCAGTGATACTCCAATGCAAGAACACACAGCAATTACGAAGACGGAATCTCGTACAACTTAATCTTTGAATTACTTAGAGACATTCTAAACAGCAGTGTTTTGTTGTTGACCTTTTTCACATGCTCATAGGAAAGTTTTAATGCTTTAGAAGGCTTCTGGTTTCATGAACCCAACATGTGCTGTCTGTGAATATAAACCCATGGGACCTACAGCCCAAAGCCGCCCCTCAGGGAAAAGCCTAATATTAAAAACGTAGCAGATCCAGTTTTTAAACAGTTGAGTTTTTCACAAGGATGGGCGTTGTCATAAAGGACCACTGATGACGTGTGACACTGTCATAAGCTTCACTCCTGGTTTTGCCATTCTGTGCTCAGACTGTGAAGATGCTGCAGAAACCAGTGACAGAGCTTAGAGGCCAGTTGGCTGGAAAACAGTTAAAATACCTGCTAGGTACATGAGGTCAGGCTCACTTCCTCCATAGTCTAGTTCAAGTGGAATAAATTAGAGGATTCGGCCACTTCTTCTTTCACATCCATAAACTTGTGACTTCCTCCTGAAGGAGAGGCACGATACACCAGGTGCTGAGGGGACGATTAGTGACCAGCACAGCGAAGGGAGGTCAGCCCCACGTCACCCCCCCAGAGGAAGCTACTTTAGAGCGAGCAGTGGGAGCACAGAGCCTTCTCTCCTCCCAAATGCAGTCCAGCATGTGTAGAGTCTTCTTACCTAAACTATGGGTTAGCTCCTATAAGTCTTTATTCACAAGACAAGCCTCATCACATAGTCTCTCAAGAAAGTGCTTGGTGAGCCCCTGTGGGTACCAGCCGTTCTCCAGTCCTCTGGGTCAGCCTCAAACCACCTGCAGCTGAGTCACGAGAAGTGATGCTGGGACCCCAACCAGCAGTCCCCAGCCAGACCGATGACAGGAGACTCTTAGAGGTTGAAAGTGTCCCCAAATTATTTTGAAAATAGTAAAAATTTAGTCCCTCCTATCAAGGCCTAATAAAAGAGGAAGTGGAGACAGGAGATGACAGCTGCAGACTTAGGGTCCATAAAATCTGAGCAGAGACTCGTGTCACTTCTGAGATCAACCGTCATTCACAATTCTGTTCTTATCTTCTGATCTGGAACGCCCGGAGCCCTCACGCTGAGTTGGTGGCAAATGTGTCATCTCTGCGGTGAGTAGCACCGTCTGGACAATCAGTCCACACAAGACACGGAGCACAAGCAGAAATCTGCCCTCTGTCAGCTGCTGAGGTTCAAGGACTGTCTGGGACGGCAGCGGAGCCCACCTGCCCGCCTGAAGCAGACACCTGCCACCCTCTCCTCCGCTGTTACCACTCAGCCATTGCCTCAGACACAGGCAGGAGAGAATGAAGCCCAGAAAATCAGGCATTCTAAGAGCACAGGAATTTCTAAAGAATGCCCCAGTACATGGTAACTTTGCTGAGAAGACCGGCAGCTGGAGCCTGCCCCAGAAGGACAACAAGAGCAAACCTCAGGCCACACCAGCTCCACTCATTCACAAACACAGGAGGCCAAGTGACTCAAACTAGTTAGAGAACAGGAGGTGACGCCAGTGAGGACTCAGCTACAGACCAGACTCCTTAGCCTGGAGAGGCTCGGAACACATCTTTATTCTCCTTGCAATGAAAGCCACTAGAAAGCTTTAAGCAAGAAACAACATGATGTGGTTTACATTTTCAAAAGATCGTCCTGACGACCTGTGGCAGTGAAGAATAGGACAAAGCTCAAACCACAGAGAGGAAAAGTGGATTTCTTGTGTAATATCCACCTGCTTAACTTCCATCTTAGGTCTGTTTTATTTGTACACACTATGTAGTTAGTTGTATTTAATCTAGGTTTTAAGAAAATACTACTTCTCTAGGATTGATATGAAAAGAAAATGCTTATCTTTGTGGCAGAATTTCCTCTGTCAATTAAACTGCTTTTTGCCTCATTTAACAAAACAGATAAGGTCTTATGTGACCCGCACTGCAGTGCAGTGATAATTGGGATGACGTCTCAAGACCCACCCCTGGCCTCCTCTTTCCTGAGAATACACCACCCTCCTGCCAGCATGCCCTCGCTCTGCCTGGCCCCACCTGCTCCCTGTGCCCAGATCAGCTGCACACCAGGCTTCCCAGGCTTCTCGCCCCCAACCACTGCTCTGCATCTAACACCATTGCCCTGACTTTGACCTCAGAGACTGGCCCTTCAGGAACTGTCACGGAGGGTTCGGCCTGCAGGACATCAGCTTCTTATCACTACCGTGAGGTGAGGGTTAGGGGAAGAAGAGTAATGGGGAAAATGGGAAGAAACAGTCAGACCCCCAGGTCAGACTCAGATCCCCCACAAACTCAGCTGCTCTGTGACATCTGAGAAGCAGGAAGTAAAATGGTTTCTGGATTCCGTCCCTGCAGTGAGTCATCTGACCAGCAGGGTTCAGCACCCTTGTGTGGAGACCTAAGTCCACACAACATAGTCTTCAGGTCTATCAGGCCAGCATCGTTCCCCAGGGGGCCTGGGACGGGGAGGGATGCTCCCATGCACAGGCTGCTAACGCCCCTTAGGAAGCCTTTCCCCGCCTGTCATGTGTATAAGGTGCAGGCCTTGCTTCTCACAGCCCCGTATGGGAAGCCCCACCGCCATGTTTTAGTCAAACCACACTGGGCCTCGCAGGATGGCTCCTGTCCCCGGCCATGGTGACTTGAGTGAGTGACTGTACAAGGTACAAACACCCTCCAGATCTTCAGTCCACAAACGACTGTGTAGATAAGAGATGCATGTCCTAATCAATGACCAGTCACATCACTCTTTTCAAAGCTTTTTGGTGACGGTCTTGTGTCTGTTTTTCAGCTCATGAACAGAGGGTGAGTGCACAGCTGTCCCACCTCTGGGTCTCCCTGTGAACACATACAACACTCCAGGGTGGGCAGCCAGCACCCTGACACTGCTGGTGCCAGGGGGCCAGGGGGGCGTAGGAACTGCAAACGTACAGACCAAAGAAAAGAGGCTGGTGATGGACAGAATGGAGAGAAAATGCCAGATGCTGGTGAATTGCTTCACATTAAAGGCACCCCAGACACGCTTCACTACGCTGATAGCACTGGGGCACAGGGCCTGAAGCTGATCAGCATTCGCCAAGGTACAGAGAAGATGCCTTGCAGACGTTATAAGTTATACCCAAACAAAATAAAGCAAGAGCCGCTCAAACTATTTTTGATGTCTTTTATAAAGAAATAAAATATTTAATTCCAATGTCTTTAATATTTTAAATAACATTGCACCAAATAAATATTTGCTTTGCAATTATTTTTTATTTCCCTATACAGTAAGTTTTTAACCAACAGTAGAGACTTTCTAACGTCTGAAATTTTTGAAGGTCAGGGAATGATCAGCCTTCGCCCAGCTCTGAGCATTGCTGTGCAAGGTGTGGGTCTAGGTGTCTTCAGAGCCCATTACTGGCAGTTACTCCTGACACTGAGACGTTTGGCTCATGTCTACGCCACTACTCCCTTCACTCAGTGAAAACCAAAACCTCTGGCTTTCATGTATTTTGCCTTAAAAACTTTTTCTTAAGTTGTCTTGTGTTATTCCCTAATGCTAAGTGATTTCAAATACAATCATTTTTGTATAGTTAACTTTGCCAGAATACATAGCTAGGATGTGACGCTCACATCTTTCAAATTTTTCCTTTTCAGCTGATAACTGCTTATCAGTCATTTCTTAAGAATAGTAATAAGACGGAAAACTCGCAAAAGATTGGGAGAATAGTGACATTGTATTTTTGCTGTGTACTGCTTACATCTTTGAAAGAATCCTTGTGAAAGAACATTAAAATTATATAAAAGATTTTTAGAAATACCTGAGTAGGAAAAACAGCTAAAAACACGTTGCAATGTGATTCCGTTTTGGTAAAATACACACATACATAGGTACATGCACATGTAAGTGTATGTCTGTTCATATGTACAAAAATAATCAGAATGAAAGCTATCAGAAATTGCCAAGGGTGGTTACCTTGGATGGAGGATGACAGAAAAAAATGTTTCTGTTCTTGGTCTTCTTGAATTGTCTACACTTTTGTATAAAGGCTATTTCAAAACCAATCTCCTCTTACCTTTACATTTACGAATTGTCCTAGTAATAAAAATGAATATTCGAGCAGGTATTAAATTGTGACTTTCAACTTTCTGAAGCTTTTCTACTTGCCACCCCTCCCCTCACAGATTCAGAACGTTTCCTAATGAGTCAGGCCTTCCTGATGGTGCTAAGAAAAACACATTTTGAAAGATAAACTTTTCAGCATCAGAACAGAGGCAGCTGGGAGTTTAGAAGCATCCTAGAAGATTCAAATTTCAAAAGCATAGATTCCCTTGCCTTAAACCTTTAGAATTCCTGGTCCCCGGCATCGCCAATGACTTGAGGACATTCTGCAGGGTCAGCAACACTGCCTGTGTCTAATCAGTTGAAAATAGTTTAACAAATCCATGTGGTCAAATCAATCAGGGAAATGGTAACCAAAGCACAGATGTTTACAATCTTCCCACAAGGTCATATAAACATCTGTCAGAAAAACAATGCCTGCCAGCCTGTCTCTCACGGTCACACACACAAAATTCTTTAAAACACTATTGGTTGAGCATTGACAATGCACCACGTCCTATCCTCATGGTTCACATTTCTCATTTCTCACTTAACCTTCACAAGAGCCCTATAAGCAGGATCCTGTTATTTTCATTTTAGGTCAGACAGTTGCAGTTCAGATATATTGATTAACTCATCTAAGGTCAGACACCAAGCCTATACTATTAGCCACTAATACAATATGTGGTTGTATTTCAAGTTCAAATGTTTGCTTATTCAGAACCACCTGGGTTGATAAACTTTCATCTGCAAACAGCCAGTACAACATGATACGAAAACTCGCAGTGAAACCAGAAGCACCGTGTGCAAGCTGTCCCAACACGCCGTTCTCAGTGAGGTAAATTCTCATGTAACTGTCAACCGTTTACAAGAAGGCAACATATCTTATTTATTTATTTATTTAGACAGTCTCACTATGTCGCCCTCGGTAGAGTGCCTGAGCATCACAGCTCATAGCAAACTCAAACTTTTGGGCTTAATTAAGTGATTCTCTTGCCTCAGCCTCACACGTAGCTGGGACTACAGGCTCCCGCCACAATGCCTGACTATTTTTTTGTTGTGGTTGTCATTTTTGTTTAGCAGGCCCCTGGCATGGTTTGAACCTGCCAGCCCTGATGTATGTGGCCAGCACCCTAAACACTGAGCTATGGGTGTCGAGCCAAAATATCTTATCTAAAGCATGAAAATGTTAGCACTGTTCAAAAACAGCTTCTGATAAAAATTGAAAAACAAAAATGATGAATACTAAGGGGGAAAATGTTTAGCTTTACTAAATAAAGGAAAACGTGTTGAGGAGCCAAACATCATTTTAACTAGAAGTCATAGGAGGAAAGCAAAGTCAACAACTGCATTCCTCCCAGGCAACTCAGAGTAGCTTCCCCTCCCTCAGAAAGACAGATCTCTACCATGGTTGATGACTCTTCCTAGAAACATGGCCCGTACACTTCCATAACCATCACTGTCACACCGAGCGGCTGCTCCCTCACGCAGTGGCTTGGAGCCTTGGCCTTCCATCTCTGACCTTTCAAGTCCTCCTGAAATCAAATTGCCAAATTCTGTTTTCTCCTTGCAGAGCACCTCCTAATTCCCCTAATGTAATTCAGACTGACAGGCTGAGCCACAATTTTCAGTGATGCATCCGTAGCTGGAGAGAAGGTTGGCCGGAGGGGTGCTGCCAGAACGTTTCCAGTGGAAGCCCCAGACTGGGTCCCCTGGCCAGAGGCTCCCGGCGCCACGGCTTCCACCCATCTGCACCCGCCACCGCGCGGCCCTGGGCATGAGGCTTCTGCTTCCAGCCACATCAGGGCCATTGTCCTTGTTAATGACAACAGTCGGTATTTATGCAGCACTGATGACATGAACGGCACCTCGCCAAATAATTGCATTGACTTTACAGAATTTCACTGAGTTAGGGATCGGTGTGCTTTCTGCATTGGCGAGACCAGTGACTTGCTCAGGGGCCTGAACGGTGTTTATGGACAAACACCGTCCATGCTCTGTCTTCATCTCTCCCTCATTCTCTCATCAATCAGCTTTTATTAAACACCTTCTCCAAGCACAGACCTCACCTTGGTGGAGTAACAATCTCTTAGGGCAGAAAAATGTGACTAAATGCTATAAGGTAAATATTTTAAGAAATATGTAGCAAGTACTCACATTTAAGGGATGGAAGCTATTCTGGTCCACCTAATTAGTCAAGAGAATCTTCTACCTTCTCTGGCACAACCCTTGTTAGAGCTCTACAGTGAGCACCCTGGAGAGTTGATCATCCTGAGGCGCCGACTACAGGGTCATCTAGAAGGTTTTAAGTCACAGTCATGGGTCAATCGCTTCTGCGTTCTGCATTTGACACCCATCTCCTGTGCTCTTCTTTTGTCCAAGTCATCTGTTGTTCACACAGATAAATTATGTTTTTGAAGAATGTTTTTGAAAATTTATAAATGATCATATACACACACACATATACACATATATATAAAACACAATAAAAAACAGCATATGAAGTTTATGATCCCATTTTAGACAAAAACAAATAAAAAGCCTAACTTTGCAAACACATATTTGCAAAGAAAAATGTTAGGAAGAAATGTGATACAGTATTGTAGTAATTAGAGGTTTTATTTTCTTTTATATACCTATCTATTATTTTTCAATTCTATATGTATAATCATTTAGAAATTTTATAATCAGAAAAAGTGAACATTACTTGATACAAATTAAAATAAAAAGGATGTTTATACATAGTATACACTGATTAGACATGTTTCTATCATTTCACTGAGTTTAAGAACATAGGAGTGAGTCTAAGCAATATAGTCATGTGATTTTCAAGTAATTCCTTTTTGTTGAAGATCCAAAACAGGCAAATGGGCACCGTGAGTCTGGGGAGAGAAGACTCCAGGCATCTCTGCCTGGTGGGATCTGCCCAGAAACATCCCTTTGGGGATACAGGGAGTCAGTGAGTGACTTCTGGACCCCCTGAGGAGGACAAAGCAGTAGAGAACTGGTAAGTGTTTGCCTGTGTTCCTTGAGTCTAATCCTACTGGCAGCTGTAAGTACAGCAGCAGTGAGATTGCAAACTGGAAAGGCCTTCCCTGTGAGCTGTTTTGGGTTTTTTGGACTTGGCACTCAATTGAACTACCTTGGGAGAACTTGGGCAAGAGTGTAGAGGACTTTCATGCTTCTCCATTCTTGTGATGCTTTACTAAGAAGAATGTGTTCCACTTCCATCCAGGTTAATACAAAGGATGTAAAGTCTCCATCTTTTTAAATGACTGAATAGTATTCCATGTTGCCTTTTTTAACAATTAGAACTTCATTTTTGCTAGTGTTTCTACCCCTATTATTTGGTTTTTCCCCCAATTTAACACGTAAAGTTTCTGTTTGGTTGTTTTAGTTTGATTTATAGCATTTTTATCTTTCCTCTCTACTTGGTGGAGTTGGGGTATTGTGTCCAAACAGGCTAGCAAAGAGCTGCTGACCTCAAGGGAACCATCCAACCCGGCACCCCCAGAGGTTGGGGGTTTTTAAGTTTGGGTCAAAGTACCTGATTGAAGATCCAAAATAAAACAAACGGAAACAGGTTTTATTGAAATAGAAAGCCCCAAACCCAAACAGACCTGATTCCCAGGCTTGTTATCAGACTCAAGTTCACACAACATCCTCTCCCCAACCACCTGCCAAGGAGGAAAAGGAGGGTGCCCTCTGCTCAGACTGACGGCCTCCCACTGCTCTTTGGAAGACTCGGACATTCTCTCCAAGGTCTGTCTTCTTCTAACTTTCCTAAAGGAGAATCTAGAATTCCACCCACACACATGTAAACCCCAAGAATTCATATCCAAAAATATGTTTAAATGGAAAATGTTCCAGGGCTCAGGATGGAGACAGAGAGTGGCCCCCTGAGGTCTTCTAAGGCAATGGACATGTTCTAGAACTTGATTGTGGTGACGGCTACACAACTCCACACATATATTAAAAACCATTGAATTGTAGACTTAAAAGGAACACAAGTCTCCTCACAGCAAACATGTAATAATATTTATAAGGGGGAATCCCACTTCCCACAGAAAGCCACCTGATCCCTCCTCCCACACTAACACAGTCTTTATCAACTCAAATCATGTTTTTCTCTAAGGCCTTTAATCTCTGCTTCCATAAAAATCTCCAGCAATTTTATTCCCATTCATTATTTTCTTCAATGTGGAACATTTATCAGTGAATTCCATGTATCCAGTTGATAATCCCCAAGCCATCTGCACATGTGTTATTATATATTTTTAAGTAATTTTTTTAATCTAAGAGTCTGAGCAAGGTCAGGAAACTTATTCTATAAAGGGCCAGATAGTAAATATTTCAGTCTTCTCAGATAAGGTCTCTGTCCAAACTCAACTCTTGCAAAGGCAGCCACAGACAGTGCGTAATAAAGGGCTGACAGTGAGACTCCATTCACATAAACACAAGGCAGGCCAGACCCAGAACACGCCCATGGATGAGGAGCCGGCGAACCTCACAGAGACGCTGTGCTCTCACCTCCATAGATGAGGAGCCTGCAAACCTCACAGAGACTGTGCTGCTCTCACCTCCATGGATGAGGAGCCGGCGAACCTCACAGAGACTGTGCTGCTCTCACCTCCACGGGTGAGAGGCTGGCAAACCTCACAGAGACTGTGCTGCTCTCACCTCCATGGATGAGAGGCTGGCGCACCTCACAGAGACTGTGCTGCGCTCACCTCCACGGATGAGGAGCCGGCAAACCTCACAGAGACTGTGCTGTGCTCCCCTCCATGGATGAGGAGCCTGCGAACCTCACAGAGACTGTGCTGCTCTCACCTCCACGGATGAGGAGCCGGCAAACCTCACAGAGACTGTGCTGCTCTCACCTCCATGGACGAGGAGCCAGCAAACCTCACAGAGACTGTGCTGCTCTCACCTCCACGGATGAGAGACCAGGGAACCTCACAGAGACTGTGCTGCGCTCTCACCTCCATGGATGAGGAGCCGGCAAACCTCACAGAGACTGTGCTGCTCTCACCTCCATGGATGAGGAGCCGGC
>CAUYON010170543.1:0-22760 GCA_963573935.1 Arctocebus calabarensis
GAAAACATTTGTGTTCTGCATTTAGTAGTTTTCTCCTGACCCTTCAAAGATGCAACTCAAGTGTGATCTCACCCTTTATTCTTTATCCTCCCACCCTCTACCTCCCCTTCCCTCCCTCTCCCCTTTCCCAGTTCATGATTCCTTCTCCCACTTCCATTCAGTTCCATAAAGCTTCATCCAGATTCTGCTGTTTGCCAAGCACTGATTGTGCCACAATGTTTTTAAATCTGGCAGAATTGGGGGAACTTGAAGAGAACCTGTCAGAAAACTGGGATCATCTTCCCCCACCTTCCCCCCCTCACTAATACCTTCCCCTCCACTTCGGCATTAGTTTTTCACAAGCTTGCTGGTGCCTCAAATTTCACCATTAAAGATTCATTCCTTTGGCTTAAGGCTTTAATCCTCTATTAAATGTAAATCTCACTGACAAGCTGATAGTGTCTGGGGAATGAGGTCATACTTTAAGCCTTATCTATCACTGACACCTCAATGAGAGCGAGTTGACAGTCTCTTCAAGAGCCAGGTTTAATAGGAGAGAAAGGAGATAAATTTAGGGGCACCGAGGAACTTAACAGCAAAGGAGGAGACACTCAAGAGGATAGTATCTGAAACTAGCATTTATTGAGGCATTATGCTAATCAGAAAAAGAAAAATAGCTACCTTTTCCCAACTGCTCACATGTGGCAGTTTCCATGATGTGCCTTTTACGTGTGGGGGGATAATTTACTGAGATAGCTGTTTGTGTTCGTTCTCATGGCTGAAGGGAGATCAAAAGACACGACAGGCTTTCCCTGTCTTAAAAACAAGTAAAGAACTTTTGATGCTCCAGGATAATTCTCCTTTTGTCCCATTGGGAAGGTTGCTTCTATGTAATAAAATATCCAAATAAAAGTAGCTTAATTAGTGGAGAAAATAACTCATCTCACATCACAAAATGTCTGGAGATAGGAGTCTCCAGGGTGAAGGATGTTATCAAGGACTCAGACTCTCTTAATTTTCCTTCAGTCTGTCGTGTCCGGCAGTATGCCTTGGTCCTTGAGCATGTCCCCTAGATGCTCAACCATCGTGATATTAGGCTGAATAAGAGGAGTTTTCCCCCCTCTGTATCTCTTCTTATAACTGAGGACCCAGACCCCTCCAACTTACTGTCCTGATAAGAATAAGCAAAAGGCGTGTATGAAGTGTCCTTCACACAAGGTTTCCAGAAACTGCCACCCACACTTCCTACCTAGATAGATCCCTTTGGCCAGAACTCAACTGCTTGGCTATCCCCAGCCGTGAGGCAAGCTGGGAAATGTCAGCCTCATTCTAGGCATTTCCTATGCAGCTTAAAAAATTCCTTTGGCATGAGAGAAGAAGAAACTGGATATTGAAAACAAGTAGAGTCCATGTGAACTCAATATAAGTCATGAAACATGCAAAACAACCCTCATCCCAGTTTTGTTTAAGAGGCAGAAGCACATTCACAGGAAGGCAAAATAGGTTGGGGAGGAGGGAGGAGGCAGATAGAACCTTGGCTCTGGGGGTGGGGTGGGCATCACAGGACGGCAAAGCCTTGGCCTCCTTTGACAGGGAACTCTCTGGGGGTTGAGGGTTTCACAAGTGGTTAAACCCAGTTCTCTGTTTGAACACAGGCCTCTGAAGAACACCAGCAAGGCTGGATTGAATGTCAAGACCTGGCCAGCACTAGTAAGAGCCTCTGTGGTCAAACCTTCGTCTGGAAGAAATTTGGTAGTTAAGAAGAATGGCCCCAGGTCTGTTGAAAGGACAAAGCCTGGGAAACAAAGCAGGACAAGGGAACCGCATCACAGGGCAGGGAGAGCATCAGTGACTCTGGCAGCCCCCACAGACTGAGGCCCAGGCTCCTCTCATTTTTAAGTCATAACACGAGTTCTCTAGATTGTGTCTATCTTTGGGGAAGGCCAGGGAATGCCGCTAAACATGCTTGTGATTGATTTTCTCAACACTCTAGTTCATAAGAGCCTAGAGCCAAATTTAATTTGATTTAAAACGAGTAAAGCATTTTGGCATTTCTCACACTAGAACGCTGTAGAGCAAACTCACAGCCGCTCATTGACGTTATTGTCACAGTTGTGGCAATGCTATGAGTTTGGTGTGACTTTCCCCACATTACAGATGATGAGGCTGAGATTCCCAGATGTTAAATCACTTACACAAAACCAAACAGCTTGTCTGGACAGACAGATTCAAAGCTCTACTCCCAAGCCAATACTACCACTCTGGTGCAGGTTGAAGGAAAAAGAAGGGCAAACTCATAGAGGGGAAATACTATCAGTCCCAGTCCAAGCTTGCCTAGAGACAGGCAAACACAGAGAGTGCAGGTGCTGTCTTAGACAAAGCTCATGATATTGCAGTGACATAAATAAAAACAGTATTGGCTCAGCACCTGTAGCACAGTGGTTATGGCACCAGCCACATGTACCAAGGCTGGCAGGTTCGATCCCAGCCTGAGCCAGCTAAACAACAATGACAACTGCAACCAAAAAATAGCCAGGCATTGTGGTGGGTGCCTGTAGTCCTAGCTACTTGAGAAGCAGAGGCAAGAGAATCACTTAAGCCCAAGAGTTTGAGGTTGCTGTGAGCTATGCGCCACAGTACTCTACCAAGGGTGACATAGTGATACTCTGTCTCAAAAAACAAAACAAAACAAAACAAAAAAGAAAGAAAGCGGTACAAACAAACTAATCATAACAGTAAAGGTGGTGGTTTGCCACTCTAGGAAGTCCACTGGTACACCTAGCTTCACCTAGGACCGCCTCCTGACTGTCTTTTCTGAAATCTCAAGTCTTCATTACTCTGTGTTGGTCCTATCTTTAGGCATGCCATCTTTGTGAGGTGACAACATGGTACCCAGCAACTGTACTAGGTGGGTAGCCTCAGAAGAAATAAGAACATCTCTTCCCCAATAGTTCCATCAAAAGCACCAAGATTATAGGACTAAAAATTAATACAATCTCTTTGGAAGAAAGTATGGAGTATCCTCAAAGAACTCAAGTTAGACCTCCCATTTGATCCTGCCATCCTATTGCTAGGCATCTACCCAGAATAAAAAAATCATTTTATCATAAGGACATTTGCACTAAATTGTTTATCACAGCTCAATTTACAATCACCAAAATGTGGAAACAGCCTAAATGCCCCCCAACCCAGGAATAGACGAACAAGCTGTGGTATACGTATACCATGGAATACTATTCAGCCATTAAGAAAGATGGAGACTTTACATTTTTGTATTAAGCTGGGTAGAACTGGAATGCATTCCTCTTAGTAAAGTATCACAAGAATGGCGAGGCAAGAATACAATGTACTCAATACCAATATGAAGCCAGTAGATAGTCTAATACACACCCACAAAAGATAAAAACTCAAATCAATTCAAGGTAGAAGGGTCAGGGAACAAGGGAGCAGGGAGAGAGAAGGAGGGAAGGGGATGAGTGTGCTCCCACTTACAGGGCACAATGTCAGGGTGTATGGCACACCTCTTGGGGATGGGACACAATTATAGAGGGATTCTACCAAAAAAAATGCAAACATTGTAACCTAATTCTGTGTATATTCAAATTAACCTGAAACAATAAAAAATAAAATAAAATAAATTGCTTTCATATGAAGGCTAAAACCCAGTTATAGCACCAGAAATGGGGAAAGAGGCAAGGGAGGGGAGGGGGGAGAATGCGTGGAGGGAGGGTGAATGGTGGGATCACACCTACGGTGCATCTTAGAAGGGTACAGGTGAAAATTACTAAATGTAGAATATAAATGTTTTCATATGGTGATTAAAAGGGTTAAATAGTTCAATGAAAATATTTCAGAATGTATATAAACTCAGTACATTGTGCCCCATGATTGCACCAATGTACACAATTATAATTTAATAAAAATTTTTTTAAAAAGCATCCAATTCTATAACAAATATGTTAACTATAGACTCTACATAGCTGTCCTTTTGTCAGGTGGAGAAGTTCTATTTCTAGTATGGTGTATATTTTATCATGAATGGATATTTAATTTGTCAAATACTTTTTAAACAAAAATGGAAATGATTATGTGATTTAGTCATTTATTTAGTTAATATGGTGACCTTCATTCAATGCTTTTCCCATGTTAAACCTTGCATTGCTGGAATAAGTCCCATATCATCTCAATACATTGTCTTCTCTATACACTGCTTGATTGCATTTGCTATATTTTGACAAGGATTTTTGCAGTTAGGTTCATAAATAGTGGTGATTTTCCTTTCTGGTATCTTTTTTGTGTTTTGAAAGAGTATGTTGACCTCATCAAGTAAAAAACATTCATGTAATATTTGTATTATTTATTCCTTTAACGCTTGATAGAATTCACCAGTGAAACCACATGGGTTTGAAGTTTTCTTTACAGGAAATTTTAAATAACATATCGCGTTTCTTCAATGGACATAGTATTTATTAGATTTTTCTATTTCATCTTGTGTTGTTTTTAGTAAGTTGCATTTTCAAGGTATTTGTCTAACTCATCTTGAGTCAAAATGGTTGACATGAAGTTGTTCATAATATTCCTTTATTTTCTTGTACACCTTTGGAATCTATAATGAGATTCTCCTCTTTTATTATTGACATTGGTAATTTATATATGGCTTTTTTCCTGTTTTCTTGATCTGTCTTGTTGATGTTTGTCAATTATATCAATCTTTTAAAAAAACGAATACAAGGTCTGACAGCTAAGTTCACAAACTCATCTTAGAAAATATGCTGCTGGTTATCACCAGGGCCTATTCCACCTTTCAAAGCAATTTTGGAATTTTTTTTTCTGGAATTACCATCAAAGGTGATGTTGTATTACCCTTGAAGCACTATTTCACCAAAATGTCTTCCTTTCAATATTTCCTTTATCCTGGAGAAAGAGAAAACATCATTGGGAGCCAGATGTGAATACAGAAGGTATATCAATACAGTTATTTGTTTAGTGGCTAAAAAGTCCCTCACAGACAGTTCCATGCAAGCTGGTGCATTATCATAATGCAAGAGCCAGATCTTTCTCATGGCAAGATTATTTGGTTAAAATCTTCCAGTTTTCCTATTGATGTTTACTTGGTCTGCTATGCTTCTCACTGTCCCCTGATGATTTTCATACACAATTCCATAAATTTTTGTAATGTGTTTATCAGTGCTATTTGTTACTGGCTGTCCTGGCTTCTCTTCATCAGTTATACTTTCTCTCAACCTCAGAAAAAAGGTTAATCCATTTATAAACTGCCATTTTCTTCATGGTGTTATCCCCATCAACTTAGACTAACATGTTCCATATTTCACTTCCCATCTTTTCAAGATAAACAAGAAATGTGTGAGTATTCGTTCATTGCTCTAATTCAAGCTCTGACATTCTCTTGATGGCAGACAAAAACATGTAAAAACAATAATGAAAGCCACTCAGCAAGACACCCCCACATATCAACATGAACGCAGCCGTGAGACACTTATATACCAAAGTTATGAAACCTTACCAAGCTGTTAGTATGGTGCAGCCAACATAAGTTCATGGTGGCAAGTTCTTGAACTTAATTGTCAGACCTCGGACAGTTCTTCGATTGATTTCTGCTTTTCTTGATATCTTCTTATTTTGTTCTCCTTCCTTCCTTCTCTCTCTTTTTCTTTCTTTCTTCTTTTCTTTTGAGGCAGAATCTTACTATGTCACCCTTGATAGAGTGCAATGGCATCATAGCTCACAGCAACCTCAAACTCATTGGCTTAAGTTTCTCTTGCCTCATCCTCCCAAGTAGCTAGAACTGCAGGCTCCTGCCACAATGCCCAGCTATTTTTTTGTTGCAGTTGTCATTGTTGTTTAGCAGACACAGGCCAGGTTTGAACCTGCCTGCCTCAGTGGATGTGGCTGGCACCCTAACCACTGAGCTTTGGGTGACAAGTCATACTTTTCTTTCTCTCTTTAAAAAATTTTTTAGTTTTACCTTGGTTACTCTAGGTAGTAACCTAGAGAAGCATGGGTCATTGTTTTGAAAAGTCTATTTACTGTCCAATATAAGCATTTGAGACTATAAATGTCCCCTTACACACTGCTTTATTGCTATACCACAAATTTTCCTATGTTGTGTTTTAATGATTGTTCAGTTTTTAATATTTTTAAGTTTCCTCATTGACCTATGGGTTTTATTTAGAATTATGTTGTTTAATTTCCAAGTATTTAGGATTTTTCTTGATACTTACTTATTACCAACATCTAACTTAATTCCATTGTTTCTCAGAAGTGTCAGTCTATTGAAATGTACTAAGACTTGTTTAACGTTATTGGACTTAGTATTAAATAAATGTCAAGTAGGTTAAGGTGGGTAATAGTATTGGTCAGATCTTCTTCGCAATTTTTTTCTACTTATACAATCAATACATAAAAACGAGAAATTGTAATTTTCATCTGTGATTGCAAATTTGTCTATTTCTCTCTTTAGTTCTATAAATTTATGCTTCATATAGTTTGGGGTTCTGTTAGGAACACACAGTTATGATTACCATGTCTTCTGAGCTGAAACTGATTTTTTAATCATTATTAAATGTCTGTAATGTCAATGAAGCTTTATTAATTTTTTTCAGTCTTTTTTTTCTCTGTGTTTTTCAGATTGGATAATTTACAATGATCAACCTTCCAATTCACTATCCTTTTCTGCCTTTTTTAATGTGCTACTAAAAATGGTGATTTTTCTTTTCCTTTTTATTTTTTTTTTAATAATTTTATTGAATCATAATTCTGTACATTGGTGCAATCATAGGGCACGATTCATATACATTCAGAAATGTTTTGATCGTACTGTTACAGATAGCCTTCTTTTCCTTTTTAAATTTATTTCATTATATATATTTAAGTTGTACTCATGGTATTTTGATATACATAGTGAAATAGTTATAATAGTCAATCAAATGAACATATTACTCAGTATGTTGTCTTTGTCTATGTATGTGTCAAGGTACCTAAAATCTACTCTCTTAGCAAAAATCCTGAACAAAATACAATTTTTTTCACTATAGTCTTCCTATTGTATATTTGATCTCGTTTATCCTGTATGTCTACAATTTTATGGAGCCTTTGACCTATATCTCTTCATTTATTCTCTCCCATCCTCTTGCCCTTAGTAACTACTTTTACCCACAGAAGAGGGGCCTAACTTTTTTTTTATGTATTCTACTTTTTTCTTATCTTACCTTTTCCTTTTTTTGTGAATCTACCACATATAAATGAAATCATGCAGGGTTTTTTCTGTCTCTAGTTTTTTTCATTTAGAATAATATTCTCCAAGTCTTTTAAGAATAAATTAAAATTATTAATTTAAATTAATTAAAGGAATTATGGATTGTTGCAATATTATTGATTTAATAATTAAATCAATTTAATAATAAATCAATAAATCAATTTAATAATAATAAATCAATAATACTGCAATAATCCACAATTCCTTTATCTATTAATTCTCTGATGGGCACTTTCAGAAGTTAACATGGGAGTGTAGATATCTTTATAAGGTAATGACTTCATTTCCTTTGGGTATATACCAAGAAGAGGCATTGCTAACTTCAATGATTTTCCTTTTTTAATTTCAAATATATTTTTAATTTAGAATTTTTTTGGTTAATTTTATACTTTCTAATTTTCTACCAAGATTTCCTTTCTGTTCATTCATTATGATCACATTTTACTTTTAGTCCTTAAACATATTAATAATAACCATTTTAAAGGCCTCGCCAACTAATCCAAACACATACATCATCTTGAGGCTTACTTAAAAAGACTAATTTTTCTGTTGACTATGGGCTGTTATTTCATGTCTTTGCATGCCTAACAATTATTTTATCATTTTAAATTATAGGAAGTTTGGAATTCATGATTTATTTTTAAAGGATGTTTAATTTCTTCTGGAAAGCAATTAATTTACTGGCAGAACCTTTTGAGTCTATTAGACTTGATTTTATTTGTTGCCAAAGATAATCTGTTTCAATTTTAAGGTGAGTCCTGGTATATGCTCTTTCATCTAGAATATGCAGTCAATTAGAATTCCTTCTCTAAGCTTTTTAAATGGATTTATTAATTTAATCTTCACTATAACCCTACAAATTAGGCTTTAACTAAGAGAATAGCTGACCAGCAGAGAATCTTATTTTCTTTACTTAGTGGAGAGTTATTGCCGGGAAGCAGGTGCCCAGCTGAAACTACATTTCCTAGCTCCCTTATGTCTATTTTATTTCTAGGAATGGGACATATACCGTTCTTCCCAATGAAGGCTGAGTAGGAGTAACGCATGTCATTTAAAGGCTGAAGTTTTTGTGCGTCAGTTCTATTTCCCCACGATCTCTTTCCCTGTCCTCAGTAAACTTCGAGACCACGTGTAAGATGAGGAATCTACAATGTGAAAGCAATGAGAGTCCTTGAACCTCTACTTGGAGGAGATATATTCAAACAAGAACATTCAAGCTGGACAGGTAATGAATTTTATTTTTTTAAGCCATTGAGAATTTGGGTTTATCAGTTATAGCCACTGGCATAACTTAACAGTTATGGTAATAAGGGAACAAATCAAATATGTATGTAATGTCCATTTTATAGACAAGTCATAAGGAGAAAAATCACCATTAGCAGAATAAGAAAAATTTTCATTTCATTTTATTTCTGCATGAATTATAATTTTCCAAAACATAGTCAAGAGAAAAAATGATCTCTACCCACTGACTTGACATTTAAAATGAATAGAAGTTAGTAGAGTATATTATCCTCTGCATAAATTATTGACAAATATGTTGGTTGATTCATTGGGACAATAACAAAAAAAGATCGGTGAATACAACAATCAAATTAGCAATAGTGGACATAATTTTAAAATTAACATTAAAGTGTCTTTCATCATCATGTGTGAGATTAGATGTATAGGTTGAAATGACTCAGACAGAAAAGCTGATTGGAGGCAAAGGAGGAACCTAACTTATAAGTTGGAACCAAATGAGCCCAAATGACAGAGTTCAAACACTGGGTGAAGACATTTGATATAATTTTGTCCAAGAGCCAAAAAAAACTGTGACTAGAACCTATGTATAAGTAAGGCTCTATTGTAGTCTGTTTTTGAACTATTCTTTTCTATATTAAACATAGAACACACAAAACTTAGAACACTTTGGTATTCTAAGGAGTAAAGAAGCCAAGGACAATGAATTTTAATTTTATAATGAAATGCAGATTTTCCATGAAAACACTAATATTTCATTTCCAAATACAGAAAAGAAAGAATCTTAGTGAAAAAAAATCATCTAATCCAAACTCCTCTCCGGCACTATGACCACTGGGCTTTCAGCTGATTATCTACTGCATACATTTTTATGCACTTTAATACTTTGCCACGTTTTACTGTACCATTCTCTTAAAACAGGTTTTTATATCTCTAAACACTCTAAACATCAGGTAAGCGCCATGATTCTACTTTATACAGTATCTGTTTTACTTATATTTATTCTTCTTTTAAAAAGATTAATGTATTTATTCAATAATAGTGCCACTAAAATTTACTGGGAGCTTGGTCATTTAGGAACCTAGATATAGCCCACTTGCTTTTTTCATAGTATTTGTTATTATCTAAGTCTATGATTTTCAACCAATGTGCTGCAGCACCCTGGTGTGCTACGAGAGGATCTTAGGTGGGCCTCAAAATTTTTTTAAGATCATTAATTACATTACTTTCAAAAGAAGTTCAAAGCACAGCAAGCATATTCTTTTTTTTTTTTTTATCAACATAATTTAAATGTGTTGTGGAAGTTTAACTATCAGTTCAAGGGTGCCATGAGATAAAAAAAGATTGAAAAACACTGTTCTAAGCTGATGGCGGTGATGATTCCAGTGTTTCTCTAGTTTTTGCTATTCATTTAGTCTTTTTTCCCAACTGTTTTGGTATTACCATAGTTATATAAGTTCCCATTTTCCATCAAGTTTATGCCAAGCTTTAATTTTTTAGAAGCATACTAATAATCACATAATTATAAGAAAAAGACAAAAAACTGTAAAAAGACATACAGCAGAAGAACAACATGGGTAGCTAATGCCCAAGAAATTCCCCATCATCATTTCTAAGAAAAAGTTTCTTAAGACAAAAGATTGCTGAGGCCCTGTGACTTGAGGCAACTATATATTTTGGATTGGCAGAAATGAAAATATTCCAGAAGAGAAGAAAATTATATTTTATAAGTTTGTTCAATAAATAATACTTTGCACTGAAGTGTCAATACCTTCCTTAAAGTCTGGGGAACTAGATCATGCCCTGCAAGATATATCCAGTCAGAAGGATATCAGAGAACACATTTTCTCATCTTGCCAGGGCTTCTTGGTATGAGAAGATAGAGATGGCCCTGGCTCCAAGTAGGCTGGAGAAGAGGAGGCAGACATTGAATTAATAAGTCAGCAAATAACATAAAGGTATACACTGTGGTAAGTGCTGTGAAGGAATTACACAAGGTGCTGAGAAAATGACAGGAACCAAACAAAGTTTCTGAATGTTCCTTCTCACTTCTCTGATGAAGTGACATTTAGGTTGAGACCCAGATGATGAAAGGGAGTATAGAATGGGGAATGTGGGGGGGGGTTGGGGTGGGGGGGGTGGGCAGAGGGAACAGCCTGCACAAAGTTCCTCAGGCTGGAGAGAAATCAATGAAAAAGAAGAAATTGAAGGAAGACCAGCATTACCTCAATTTCTATTAGGTTAATCCATAAATGGCAATAAAAATACAACATTTTTGCACAGCCATAATGTAAAGTATGTCACTCTTCCATTTAAATACCAAGTCTTCAAACTTCCTGTTTTCTGTTAATTCCTTGGAAGCAAGGTGTTTTGTGAGTGAGGACTCCTGTGCAGTGATTCTGTCTTGTCACCGGGTGTGACACCTTCCCTGAAAAATGCAAGGTCAAACACAGCAGGGCCCCAGTTTAAGAGCTTAACCTCTGGTCCAAATAGGGTTCTAATTTGCAAAAACTGGGACACTTGAGAATGACCTTCCTTCCCAATGGCAGAAAGAGTTGCAGTGCATAAATGTGGCCCACAGAGGTCATAAGGAAAAGGCAATATTTAGGCGAAGTACAGGCAGTCCCCGAGGTATAAATGTCCATCTGATGTACAACTTGCAGTTATGAACAGAGGCTATTACAACTACCTGTTCCAACTTACATACAAAGTCAACTTCAGAAAACCTATAGAACCTATTCCACTTGTAACCTTGGGGTTGTCTGTATACCAAGGCAAGTCCTGTTGTGCCCAACTCAAGGGATCCCCCACATAAATCACCCAGAGACCAAATCTGATGCAAGAGCAAGAGGTTGTTTATTTACAAGCCCGGGCTGAGGTTTCTCACTCCTGGCATAGCAGGCGAACAGAGAAGCCTCAAGCCTCAAAAAGGAGGGGCGTTTTAAGGGTACAGAAAGGAAAAAGGGAGGGGGTGTGGGGTGAGCTGACAGGGGTCTAGGGGACTGAGCAAAACTTGTCCTTGGCTGGTCTGGGAAGGAGCTGCTATCATGCAAGGACAAGGGGCAGGGGAGGGAGTAGGTTACCTAACGCCTTCGGTATGCTTCTGCAAAATGAAGGCTGAGGAACAAGATGGAGTTAGTTTTAATAAAATGGAGCCAGCTTGGTCTTTACATCCTACTAAATTTGTCCCGTAGTTCCACTTTTTTCACTAGAGATTATGGCTATGGAAAGGTCTGGGGCAAGGAAATAGGTAAAAATATAATCAAAAAGTTAGACCACAAAGTCCACTCAAGATATGAACGAGAATCATGTGCAAGTCAAAGGCTCACAACCCCTTCTTTAATGTTGCCATCAAAGTCATGGGAACAGGAAAAAGAGGGCATCCATCACCATAACCCCTTGGACTGGAGTTAGCTACCAGTGAATGGTAAGGACAAGAAATTATAAGAAGAAGCAACTATAAAGTGCTAGGCACTGTTCAAAACAGTGAGCTCACAAAGTAGCAGAGAGTCATCAATCAATAATTACACCAATACATAAATATAAACTGTAATAAGGGCTGTGAAGAATTATGAGACGTGTCTGATAAATCCTATTAGTTGTGCAGCTCTGGGTATGTTACTTAATCTCTGTGATTTGCAATTTCCTTATTCACTTTGGTGTTCTACTGTAGTGATTAAATCAGATCATGTATATAGCCTAGGCAGCTTGTACTTGGTCTACAACAGACTCATTGTACCTATAATGTTTGGGGAAAGCATGAGAAGTCTGCCATCATTCGGCATCTACAGGATTATTTTTTCATACATTGTTGCTGTGATTCTATTGTAACCCCATCTTATGATTGTCTGGGGAAATACAGGTTGCCTTAATATTCAGAAATCTGAAATTTCCCTCTGTGTACCCTCATTGTCTCCCTACCATGGAGCACTAGGAAATGGGTGTAGACCCAGATCTGTGAACTACTCCTGGTATTTCATAACTTCTCAAGGTAACAAACTAAAATTTGATAATGACTGAGACTGCGTTTCCAGTCTACATCCAGGGGGCTATTAGCAAATTGCATACTCACTTCCTGAAAGTGGTTGGAGTTACAAAATTAAGCTTCCTGGAACAAGGTATTTAAAAACATATTTAAGCTGAATATTGAAGAGCTTTTAAAAAGATAAACTATGAGGTTTAACCGCATGCATTATTTGGGAAATGGAAAATTGTCAACACTTTTTAGTTCATCTCGTGGAAATTCCTCCAGCCTCATACCATACCTATCACTTCTCATTAAACAAATGAAATAAACACTATACCTTTATAAATGTGCACTATACTTTAAACAGACACAGCAGCCCTGACCTAGCTTTAAGCTACCATCCAAATACAAATCATAGTAAGTGGAATGTGAGGAGAATATGTTAATCACAGCACAATGAATGTGAGAACACCTCCAGTTTCTAGAAACCAAATCGAGTACTGAACACACAAATATTTTCACAAAAAAATTCTGTCGTAAGAATCCAGCCAGCCAGCCAGCAAGTTCAGAGGAAGAAGGTGAGCTTAGCTATGAGTTCTATCTCAAAATGCCTACTTCAGAGCCTGGCACATGGTAGATGCTTGTTTGTGATGCTCCATTACTGCTGGTGCTCTGATCAACCAATCCAAAGAAAGGGCTGTACTATTTTCACTTGCACAGACAGCTCTGTGGATGCATCCATCCTTACACTGCATATCTCTGGACTCTCTGGAAACTGAAACGTTCCCTTTGAAGTAGAGTTTTTTGGGGGAAGTAATTTTCAAGTGTAAAAGTATATTCTATTTTTCTTAAATATAAAAGCTTGAACATTATTGGAACCTTTCCTCATGAGCAGGTCATTTTTATGAACACATCGTTTTCATGAACATCCTACCTTGAACTTCCCAGCACGTCTTAGTGGACTAGCATTACTTTTCTCACCAGCGCTCTACCCAAGAATTCCAGAAATCTCTTTTGTATGCAAAATGCTTTATTTCCTAGAGAACTAATGCATTTTTATACATAAACACGCCAGTTGTTTTTTAATACTTTTACTCCTAAATTATGTCTATCCATAAGTTACGGATATATATATATATATATATACACACATACACACACACACACATATGTATACCTATATATACATACATATACAGAGAGAGAGTGCTTGGCTGAGATATGGTGCCACATCCCCAAATGCTCTCTACAACATTAGGGAAATAATAACAGGCATTATTTATAAATTCAAAGGACAACGCCTTCCCTCTTCCCACTTTTATTTGGTGATCATTAACCTTATTTGATTACCAATTCCTAATATTAGTCTATTTAGGAATGCTGGCTGGGTAATTGATCAGGTTCACAAAGAGTCCATGAATGCCAGGTGCCACATGTGTCTTTGAGTCAAAAAAAATAAATAAATAAATAATGCAATCAAATAACTACAAACTTTATCAACCCACAGAATTATTTTCCTAACTCCCCAGCCTCTTAAGCAATTCTTTTTCTGCAACATTAAAGGTAAAACTGTGAAAGAGAGAAAACAACCCAAACCAAAACAAATTAAAAATTTCTGCCCCACAGTAAATTGGTACAAAGCACACAAGCGAGAAGTTTGCAAAATTGCACACAAGCGAGAAGTTTGCAAAATTGCCCGTGATTTTTGTGAAAGTTTGTTTTCTTTTGTATTTATATCTTTAATAAATGGTGCTGCAAAAATTGCATAGACTTTCCCCCGCCTCTCTGGTTACCTAGAGCATCTGCAGGAAACACAAGAGAGTATTTGGTTTTCTCTCATGTTGAGCGGCAGCAGAACTTTCTGTAAAAGCTCCATTTTGCAGGGCAGTTGCAGAAAATAATTACCAGGTTCTGTGAATCCTTTATCCTCAGAAGCCAGCCATCCAAAGTCCAAATGAAAGATCTAAAAGTCTTTACTTTTCTTCTGGAAAGTCCATTTGGATGCAAACCTCCTTACAGTACACTAGGAAGAGTCAGTTCTGAAAGGCCTTCCAGGTACGAAGTGAATGAGGCAAATTACGACCCCTAAGCTTGTATTTCTCTCTTAGATATTATCTCATATCCTCACATAAAGTCTGATTTATACAAACTGGCTCACTTTCTGAGGATTTGCTTTTATTTTTAATACAGCTTTTCAGTCAGACTTCACCTTCGGTGGAAACACATTTTTGATAGCCAGGGCTGAACATAAAATTCCATTATTTAAGTGGCGAAGAGTTGGTCAGTCCGGCCCACGAGGCCTGTGGCAGTAACTTGCTCTGCTTGTGGTTTCGACTTTGTTAGACTCTGTGGAGCCATGAATCTATCTTGTCCTTAAAAACTGAAAGAGGGGGCTTTTAAAATGAATGTAATGCTAAATTTATGTGCCCCAAGAGCAGCCTATGAAGGCCCCGAACTGATTGGACCCAGATGTCGGTAACAATGTTAGTGTTATGGACCAACTGCAGGTGTGGGAATAGATCCCCTTCCCTGGGACCCTCAGCAATCAGACCAGTGGTTTCTTCTGGCTCTCAGTTTGGAGTTTTCAATTAACACTACAATGGTATTGTTGTTCTCCAGTATTAGATCGTATGTCATGTAAATGAAGTCGAATATACAGTTAAACTTGACAAAGTGATTTAGGCCAAGGATACATGTGTTTGGTATTATAACTTGATTGAGGTTAAATAATAATAATAAAAAAAGCCCTGACATGCTATAAAGTTTTTATTATTTGGCTTATCAGTAGATTTTCACATTATACTTTCATAAAACAGAATGTCATTTATAGCAGGGTAAGACGCTTATGAAAAGGGAGACACAAACCTGCTTATAAATGAAATGATTAATTCCAGATTGGATGCTTTTATGTAGTCGGTATGGCGACTGGAAGTTCTCCATGTGCGTTATTTGCTGGTTTCCATCTTCCAAAATCCTGTCTTAATTCTTTATCCTCTCCCTCAACATGAGTGATCAGTACCCACATAATCACCCCCACCGGTGACAACGGGAGTTTGTTTGGGATGGTTCGGAAATGTTACTTGTTTTAAAGGAATGAATCCAGCTATTCAAGGGCCAGGACCATATTTCTCTGTCCTATGGGTATGGCAATGCTTGAGAGAGTAACCCCGCTCACTAAAACATAGTACCATAGCTGTCATATCTCTTTAAATTAGCCTGCAAGCTTCTTGGGGCAGGAATCTTATCTGTTATGTGTTTATAAGTGCCACAGAACAGCTCAGTCCATGAATAAATACCAATAAAAACGACTGCAGAGGTCCATTCTGTACTGCACTTGTAGAACATTTATAACTCTCATTAACGCTGATGGAGCGTGCACAGTACAGAGCTCTACCGTTTTACTCACACCTTCTTCTTTTGCAACCACGTCTTAGAGGCCAGACCAGGCTGTAAGTCAGCTCAGTAAAATGCACTTTGGTGTGCCAGCACCTGGGAGAAGCTTTATGCTCTGTGCATTACAAATTAATTACTGCTCATGGACTAAATTCTTCACCACCCAAATCTAATACAACTCAGAGGTAACTTCTTTCTGAAAATGATAACTAACTGGGAAAATGAAGTTAGTTGTGAGAGCTGCACCCCACCTCTGTCAAGATCAGAAACAGTTGATAGGATTCCTCTAGCTTTTCAATTCAGCACTCTCAAAATTTACCAAGCTTTCACTCTCGCTAGAAATGTTGATCCCTGGCATAATCACAAATGCTTTGGTAAATGATTAGTGTCTCAATTTGCTTGTTGGCCAAATTACCACTATAATGTGAGATGTAATGAATTAGCTGGTAATCTTTGAGAGAAAAGTAAAGCATTCTTCAAGGAAGGTATGTTCGTAGGCATCACATTGCAGTTGAGTTTGGTCATCCAGTTTAGAAGTTTATTCCACTACTGCTGAGGGTCTGCAATGCACAAGGCACAGTGCAGGGCGTTGGAGCAAAGATAAAGAAGACACGCTCACGTCTTCAAGGGAAGACAGATATCCAAACTTCTGTGTCATAAAACAACTTAACTGAGGCTTACAAAGTGAGATTCTGTCTCAAAAAAATAAACAACCAAACAACAAAAACATGAAGAAGGGAATTCAATAGCTATGAGTGAGTCATTTTTAAAGCTGCCTTATGTGTTCTTAACACAAAGGAGACTATAAATTACAACATTTACAGTGTGCAAAATGCAATTCAAGTAATGCTGTGAAGGCCACTGTTGGCACTAATTAAAAATGAGTGAAAATGTTGGAAATGAAAAGTGAAGGTGTCAGGCCACTGACAAATTCTTATTACTTATTCTTCTCGGATATTTTAGGTAGATTTGTCACTAATTTCCAAACTTAATTTTTACCTAGATATCCCTCTCTATCTAGTGTTTCCTAGAGCCCTATCAGATGTTTATAATCTATGAAGCACTACATAACTGTCCCCATGTGCAATGATAAAATGCAGCCCATTGATTTTTCTGCCAAGTAGATAGAAGAATTATGAATACAGTTCTTCCATATTTATATGACTCCCACATTACAGTAATGTACTCTCCCCCCCAATGGTGACCAAAAGCATGAAGAAAATGAGAAGTAATGATGTTAGTGACTGAAATTACCATTCTAAAAATAATTCATCACATCACTTAGCTTTTCAGGGCAGTTTCTAGAAGCTAACACATTTAATGTAGTGGAAAGTGGCAGCACAGCAAGTATTTCTGCTATGAAAAAAACCAAAGGTTACATTTGTTTAAGATAGTCACTATTATGTTTGATCACTTTTAAGACAAACAATAGATGATGACTTTGTGTCAGAAAAAAACAATATGAAACCAAGGAATTAATTTAAATCATAGACATATCATCAGAATCTTAAGGAAAATTAGAAACACTTCACACAAACTTTTCCAATAGTATTCATTATTCTACCGTGAGTCTGTATGGGAAGGTACTATTTATCGTATACCACAGATGAGAAAACTGAGGACAAATTGGTGGTGCAACTTATTTGTTGTAGTATGGAACTTAAATGGAGAAGAAGGCAGTCAGAATCTCAAGTGCACCATGGACAGCATTTAATTCACTGCAGCAAACACCTAGTGAGCCTGCTCAAAGTGAGCCATTGTGCTCCTTCTTAAGTAGGACACAAAAATGAATAGGAATGCTTTAGGGAACGCAACAAAGAAATTGTGCTAGACCTGAGTGTTAGCAAGATTTGGGTGACTAGGATAAGCAAGAAAATCGTTTCTCCTTTGGGTCTTTGTTCTTCTTAATAGTAATCTCTATCGAAGGCTGTAGGTAAGGATTACCCATGTATTTATTCCCTGAAGTGCTTCAAGCACTCTGCCTGAACACGAGCATCTTCCATTAATCATATGAACAATTCTAATATAACCACAAACCACCAAGAATCTGCTCTGGAAAAGCAAGCCAAGCATTTGGGCTCTTTATAATCATAAACAGAAATTTGGGGCCCATGGTAAAATACAAAGTCCTTTTGACTTATTTGAAATATAATGGGACAAACTATACCATAATCTATACATCCCAAAAACTACAAGCAAGCAAAGAAGCACAATTTCTTTAAAGGGATTGGCAGATGTTATTTCTTCTTTGCCAGAGTAGGTATGGAGAAAAACAGTGACTACAGTATACCTTGTATTAAAAAAAAAAAAAAAGAAAGAAAGTAATCACACTTTATTACTTGCAAATAATAAAAGGGAAACAAAAGTCACTGCATGGTGGTGTCAAAAGTCTCAGGCACCAGGAACAATTTTCTTAAAGATTCCTCAAAGGTGAAAAGTAATGCTGTCTTAAAATAAACCACTGATTTATTTTTCTGATTTCAAATGAAGATGTTATATTTCATGTCATTGGTAAAAAAAGAAACAAAAATTCTCTCCATTCAACCTTTCCCTTCCTAGAAGACATTAGTGAGGAAAGGAAGAAGATTGAATGGTGTGAAGGGCATCAGCGCCTGTCCTGGTAAGTACGGGATTAAGAGTGGGCCTCCCACTGACAAGCAGGCACATCCACACAGCTCTGGAATTGCAACAGGGGCATTAAATAAAATTAAAATGTGCGCCTGATCGTAATTAAGAAATAAGTAGAGCTGAGCAAAGAAACATTGAGCTTCTGCCAAAAACAATTTACAGAAAGGTCACTCTGCACCCACAGATCATGAGAAGAACTTTCTAGCTATTTCATAGTTAGGAGCAGAGAAGTAGGGGTACAGCATGGTTTGCACACACTTGGAAAGAATCCATCATTAAGGTGATTGAAGCATTGCGCAAATCTCTGCGAACTTCTTAAATCTACATAGATATCCATGTGTCTAAAATTATAAGAAAAGAAAATTCTGGGAGAATATATAACAAATATAAACAGTGAGCCCCTTGGGAAATGAGACTAAGCAGTACTTACTTTTTAAAAGTATTTATGTGCTGTTTGGGTGTTTAAACAAACATGTTGTATTTATACATTTTGAAAAACTAATAATTGCAAGAATCGATTAGGACTAATTGTGTGCCTTAAGACAAAAGAAAATTTGAGACAAGCAACACAAGGAAGTGTATCTCTGAGACTTCAAACTAGCTTTAATTAGAGTCTTGGACAGATGGAATAATTTTGCCCACACAATAGAAAGAGTATGTCTCTTTAAAATAGGAGAATAATAAACGCTGGCTTTTCAATCCCTGTCTTCCGCCCTTCTGTACAAACAAGCAAATATATCCAAATAAGTGTTTGGATTTTGTGTGGTGTACCATAAGTAGTTTCATTTAAATCAAAGAAATGATTTGTAAAAGACGTATCAATCAGAAACTGTCCCCCAACCATTCTGTGTTGCCTTTTCCTAGTCTCTCAGTTGACTTATCTCTAACATTTCCCCCACATTCTGGTGTTTGTCTCTGTCCTTTCATGCTTATTTTCTCAGTGCCTACATCCTTCCTGGCCGTCTGCTCACTTCATGACTTCAGCTAACCTCACATATGCCAGTGGCTCCCAAGCCTATAGCTCTAATCTCCAAATTCTTTCCTGAACACAGAATGTAACTTCTACCTATTAGTTACCCATCTCAACTTTGATTTCCTACCTCATATTGTGTACACCTAACTGAACTCATCTTTTACCCAAACATGTTCCTTTTCCTACTTTTTCCAGCTCTGTTAATAAATGTTATCATGTCCTCATCAGAAGCTCCAAAGTCATGATCTAATTCTTCCTTCCAATTTTGTCAATGGTCTCTAAAATGTTCCACAAGAAAAGGAAAACAAAATCCCACTCGGGTAATGGCTTCAGTCCTATCTTGTCTCCTGCAACAGATTTTTAAATATTCTCCTCATTTTTCATGCTTTTCTCTTAGACTTTTCTTCCTCAGTGCCATGAGATATTGAAACTCTTTGCTCAAAAAATCTTCAAAGGCTTCCCACTTCCTGGGGGATTAGCATAGATCCAGCCTACCTGTGCCGATATAGCTCCATGATTCTGTATTTCAACCAAACAGAACTACTTGTTTTTCTTTAGACTATGCCATGCATGCTCACATCTTCACATCTCTTATCCTCAACTTCCTCAGCCAGCAATATGACAAGTTCCTTGGGGCCACATGAGGGTCATCTTTTCCTAGGTTTCACCTTCCTTCCCCCACCTGGGGGCAGTGCTGTGTTGGAGGTGGGAAGAAGAGGCCAGAGAGTGGAAAAAAAGACTTCTTGCCACTCGTTGCCAGGAATCGCTCTGTCAAACAATGTCTGTAAGTGTTAGACACTGTGACAATTGCTAGTCAAAGAAGTTGAATAAAAGTCACTGGTGTTTCTGAGGATTACCCAAGACAGAGAAGAAAAAGATGTGAAGTTGGAAAATAAACTGTCACCTCTTTGTATCAGGATAGCTGTGAAACAATGACTATAGTGTCTGCTGACTCCGAGATGCCATCATTCTACACATCTTTCTTATAGAGAAATAATTACATGTATTTGTCAGATGAAAGGAAGGATTGTTCCTTGTAGTTAATGCATTCTTGTGAGTAAATAAAACACTAAACAAATGCTAAAGTAAGCATTCAGATATGAGTTACAAAGGAACACAAACTATACTTTAGAAGAATAATTGAATAAATTATTCCCATTTAAGCTCACTCCAACAAATACTGCTAAGCAAAGCCAGTCTAAAGTCATTTATCCTAAAAACCATGTGGTACAAGAGCTCCTCACTTAACAATGATACTTGAAGATTCTGAGCAAATATACTTTGCATCTCAGCAAAATCTTTCTACATTAATGCTTCTCTGGAGATGAATTACCTCTCTTTGAAAAAATATTGGATAAAGAGGAAATATTTTCTGGTCCACCATGTTCTCAAGTCAATGAATATGAGTAACTAAAAAGGATGAAGAGCCAGAATAAGAGAAATTTATTTCCTTCCTTTCTTCCTTTCTTCTTTCTTTCCTCTATCCTTACTTCTCTTCTTCCTTCCCTTCTTCCTTCTTTCTTTCATTCCTTCTATTCTTACTTTTCTTCTTCCTTCTATCTTTCCTTCTATCCTTACTTCTTTCTTTCCTTCCTTCTCTCTCTCCCTCCCTTCTTTCCTTCCTTTTTTCCTTCCTTCCTTCCTTCTATTCTTACTTTTCTTCTTCCTTCTATCTTTCCTTCTTTCTATCATTCTTTCTTTCCTTCCTTCTCTCTCTCCCTCCCTCCATCCCTCCATTTCTTCCTTCCTTCTTTCTCTTCTTCCTTCTATCCTTCCTTCTCTCCTACCTTCCTTCCTTCCTTTCTTTCTTTAAAATTTTAATAGAATTGGCAGGTACCAGTTTAATTCCATTACATGCATGTATTATATAGTGCAGGAGTCTGCACTTTTGGTGTCCCATCACCCAAGTGGTGTCCTTGTACCCCACAGGTAATTTTTATCCATCATCCTTTTCAGCCTCCCCTCCTTTCTGAGTGTCAATTATACCACTCTGTGTGCCCTTCTGTTGCCATAGTTTAGCTCCCACATATGAGAACATGTGGCATTTATTGTTCTGTTTCTGAGTTACTTCACTTAGGATAATAGTACAGTTTTACCCAAATTTCTGCAAAAGACATTGTGTCATTCTTTCGACTGAGAGTAGCACTCTATATAGTGTGTTTGTGTGTGTATCACATTTTTTTATCCACTCATTGGCTGATGGACACTTAGGTTGATTATACCTCTTTACAATTGTGAATTGTACAAAATAAACATATGAGTCTTTTTGAAGTAATGATTTCTTTTCCTTTGGGTAGGAACTCAGTACAGGGATTGCAAGATCCATGGTAGATCTACTTCCACTTTTAGTTCTTTGAGAAATCTCCATATTGATCTCCATAGAGGTCATACTAATTTACATTCCCATCAACAGTGTAATAAGACAACACTTTTCTTTCTGAAGGTAAATCAAATAGATGGGCATGCTGAACAAGAATCAGTGGTACCTGGTGGGAGGAGCCAAGATAGCGATTTGTAGCCAGCTTTCCGCAGAGGTTCCCATCCAGAAGGAAAGTTAAAGGACAGAAACTCAGCAAGAAAGCCGATGGTTTGGATATGAGCCAAAAGAAAAGGTCGAAGAATGCACATCAATCCTGCTGGGGTGAACTGAGACCCCGAGGACACAAACAAAAAGGTACAGAGCACATCATCAAGCGGACAGGAGTCCCCTCCCCCATGAGAGAGGCTGGCAGTATACTACATACCTCCATACAAACAAGTGAGCAGAGTTCAGATGTCCTCCCACTCTACCCCACAGGAGAGACCCTCTAAAAACCAGACCTCCTTCCACTACTAGAGTGCCACAGCACTCTCCCACCAGGCATAAAACTGTATATACATTCTACCTGCAAGTTGGAGTTCCTGGTATTCCCCTCCACTCTCACTCTGAGGTCTGGAGGCCTGTCCCCCCCAGAGTCCAGATTCTTGGAGATTTTCTTGAGGGGTGTGGACAGGGGGTGCAGAATTTTGTTGATCTGTGCTGATTTTCTGCCTCAGGAGTGGTGAGAGGGGAGTGAGCCGAGAGGAGACTTGGCTGGAAAGAAGGTCTCCGGAAGCACGAAACAGCAACCAGCTCCAGGAACAATAGCAGGAGAGCTCACGCTCCTGGGGATGTTTTCAGGAGACACTCCCAGTCTTCTGGGTGGCCAGGGGAAGCGGCGGCTTCTCTGGGTGCTGGTGCCGGCAGAGCGGACAGGCAACCAAGGCATGTGAAGGATTTGCCTGAGGCAGTACCGGCTGGGACACAAAGCAATCTTATTTGC
>CAUYON010170545.1:0-15296 GCA_963573935.1 Arctocebus calabarensis
CAGAAAACAGTCTTTGTGTTTGCCTCAGGGTTGCCCAAATCTATTGCTTTTTCTGTGAAGGCAAAAGCCAGTTTAACCCATTAGTGGCTTACTCAAATGAGAAGTACATAAGACATACATGTGGGGATTTCTAACCCCACAGCTGGGGTCTTAAGATTTTATTTTAGTTCACAGAAATAAATTACAGTTTAGTCTCTTTGATAGTGTCACTGAAATCTCACTACTTGTTCTCAAGGCCACATTAGAAAGACAAGAACAATTGGTTCTTGAGAAGAAAGTGAAAGAAGTTTATTACTTTGTTAAAAAAGCGACAAGGCCCAGTGAAAGGGTAGACCGAATAGAGCCAAGTGCAAAAGCCCACCAAAGAGGGCCAAGTGTATAAGTCCTGCCCAGAAAGAGATGAGTGCACCAATCCAGAAACCCTCACCTCCTATATTCCCACTCTGCTTTGCCCATTAATGCTGACTTCTTTTTCCACTTAGGCCTGCTCCCACCCGAGTGAATAAATGACCTTGTTGTCCACACTGTACCCGGACCTGTACTCTGTTTCCTTATTCATGTCTCGAAGGAACCTCTCAAAAAGGAGGAAAAATGCAGACTATTCCTCTCAAATTCCAATTTTTCCTAGACATAAGCAGAAATACAGAGCTTTTAAAAGGTAGGGCTTATTGTTATTTAACTACAGTTAATGATTCTTACTGTCCCATTTCTGCTGAATACAAAATTATGGTCTCCATACACCTGGAGATCTCACACATGTTGCACCTCCAGCAGCCAGGCCAGTGGGAGCCTGGTACAGGCCTCCAGGCCCATCTCAAGTAAAGTGAAGAGCAAAAAGCACTCCCTTGCCCCTCCTCGCTGCCTAAGGCAGGGATGCAGATTTCAGTTTCCAAAAATAGTGGGGAAGTTCTAAAGAGACAGAAAACATCAAGCCATCTCCTCTGTTACTTATTCCCCACTCTCAATCTTACCCTTCCACATCTATGGGAGGAGGCGTGGCTATTCCACTATGGTAGCATGATTTTTCTGTGTGTTTTCATAGTAAGGATATTATTGCAGTTCACATTTTCTTTTAACTTATACTAACTTTGTGTAACATAATAGCCTCAATTCTTTTCTGTTGCTCATTTTCATGTCAAATTAATTCCCATGAACTGTTAGGAGGCATAGTTCAGGGTAGTTTTATATATTTTTACAGAGCTCCTTCCTCTGTTGTTGTGGCATAATGCTAAAAAACATGTCAGCTTGCTTTTTTTGGGAGTTCCTTGCTCCATCTCTCATTTTAAACTTTTTCCCCTTTGTCTCCTTGTCTCTGCCTTGCTCAATTTGATTCTGTTCTCCTAGTTTTTTTCCTCAGTTTCCCATAATGATAACATCTTATAAACTATAGTAAATTATCACACCCTGGATTTTGACAGATTTGGATATGACTGTATTTGTATGATAGATATGGTCAAGACACAGAACATCCATTACCACCATATTCCTCATCTTGCCCTTTAGTAGGAATATCAACTGCTCCCCCATTTCCACTTTTTTCTTAATCCCTGGCAGCCATTAATATTTTTTATTTTTTTATTTTTATTTTTCTGCTATAAAGTCTTTTTATTCATACCATTTTTTTCTTTATTCAGGTACAAATTTACTACAATAAAATGCATAGATCTTAAAAGTACACAGTTTGATGTTTAAGATTTTATATATATTAGCATAAGCCCATACTTTACACTTCCCTGCAACTTGCTTTTTTTCTTGTTAATAGGCTTAAACTTTTTTTTTTAATTGTTGGGGATTCATTTAGGGTACAAGAAAACAGGTTACACTGATTGCATTTCTTAGGTAAACTCCCTCTTATAATTGTGTCTTGCCTCCAAAAGGTGTGTCACATGAGACCCCCACCCCCTGCCTCCTTCCCTCTCTTTGCTCTTCCTTTCCCCCATCCTCTCCCTCCTTCTTTCTCTCTCTGCTCTCCCCTTCCCCCAACCCTCACTGTGTACTAGGTCATTAATTGTCCTTATATCAAAATTGAGTACATGGGATTCATGCTTCTCCATTCTTGTGACGCTTTAGCAAGATAATGTGTTCCACTTCCATCCTTTAATATAAAGGATGTAAAGTCTCCATCTTTTCTAATGGTTGAATAGTATTTCATGGTATCAAAACAGCATGGTACTGGCTCAAAAATAGAGACATAGACATTTGGAATCGAATAGAAAACCAGGAAATGAAACTAACATAGCCACCTAATCTTTGATAAACCAAACAAGAATGTACATTGGGGGAAAGAATCCCTATTCAATAAATGATGCTGGGAGAACTGGATATCCACATGTAAAAGACTGAAACTGGGCCTTCACCTTTCTCCACTCACAAAAATTGATTCAAGATGGATAAAATACCTAAATTTAAGGCATGAAATGATACAAATCCTCAAAGAAGGCGTAGGAAAAATACTTGACAATATTGCCCTGGGGAAAGACTTTATGAAGAAGACTTCTGTGGAAATTTCAACAGCAACAAAAATAAACAGATGGGACTTAATTAAACTGAAAAGCTTCTGTACAGCTAAGGAGACAACAACCAAAGCAAACAGACAACCTACACAATGAGAAAGAATATTTGCATATTTTGAATCAGACTAAAGCTTGATAACTAGGATCTATAGAGAACGCAAATTAATCCACATGAAAAAAGCCAACAATGCCATGTATCAATGGGCAAGAGAGATGAATAGAAACTACTCTGAAGAAGACAGACAAATGGCTAACAAACATATGAAAAAATGCTCATAGTCCCTAATTATTAGAGAAATGCAAATCAAAACTACCCTAAGATATTACCTAACTCCAGCGAGAATGGCCCACACCACAAATCTCAAAACTGCAGATGCTGGTGTGGATGTGGAGAGAAGGGAACTTCTCACTGTTAGTGACTGTTAGTTTGCAGTCACTTGTGGGACTGCAAACTAACACAACCTTTTTGGAAGGCAGTATGGAGAACCCTCAAAGAACTGAAGCTAGACGTCCCATTTGATCCTGCATTCCCATTATTGGACATCTACCCAGTAGAAAAAAAATCCTTTTACCATAAGGACACTTGTACTAGACTGTTTATTACAGCTCAGTCGCCAAAATGTGGAAACAGCCTAAATGCCCACCAACCCAGGAATGAATTAAAAAGCAGCAGTATATGTATATCATTACTACTTTTATTATTTTATTTTATTTTATTTTTTTCATCCACAATCTTTATTATGGGTGAGAACTTTGCTACAACTTTGGGAATAAAAAGTAAAATTATAGCATAGAGTCTAGGCCCTGGAGAAGCCTGAAAAGGAGATTGGGAAGGAGGGCACAAGGGTCCACCATCTCCCCAGAAAGGTGTAGAATAAGCCAGGCCTAACTACAAGGCCATGGGCCTCTAGAAGCTTAGGTCCCACGCCCGTTGGCATAAGAAACATTGTGAACTTAAATATATAAATGGAGACCCAGGCAATAGGCTGGTCCTGCCTCAAACCCTTGGGGGTCATGGCTAAGGCCTTATCTCTTCCTCAGTCATAATGGAAGTCAGAGGCAGGGGAAGTCATCTTTGGAGTATTTTGGTTTTTCTTGTTTATGTACAAAAAATCTACAACCCAAAATAAAGTTCTCTGTCATCTCTGAAATGGCCTATCTCAATTTCTCCATCTGTCTGTGTGGCCAAAGGGAATGGAATGGCCATGAGGAGACAATGGATGTAAGAGAAGAAGCAAAGCCATGGTTTGGGGTTTGGGGAAAGAGGGCATATGAGGGACAAGAGAGGGACCCCTTCTCCAAAAGGCTCTAGACATAGTCAAGGCTAAGGATTCAGCCCTTCCTCCACTTCACATCCCATCCCATTTGCCTCCCACTGTCCAAGTTAACATACCCGAAGGAATGTGCCACCATCTAAAGAACATTTCCAAAAATAGACCTTAATGTCCTTAAAAAGAGGTTAAATATTAACCCTTTGGGTGCTGGCCTTGTTAGGCAGAGAAGAGGCCAGAAGTAAACGTCCATGAAAGTCTGTCTGGCCTTTGGCCAAACCCCCCTTGAGGGGTCAGAGTAGCCAGGGGTTGGGACTCCACAGCATACTTGCTCAGTTTAGGGGGCAGTGAAGTTTCCATAATCCAAGGAATTCAGTCCAAGGAAATGATGTCTGACTGACAGCCAGTCAAAGAGGGACCTGAGGGCAGGGTCCTCCATGCCCCTCCCTCAAAGCCCCCCCAGCGGTTACAATGCTGCTGACACGGCCAGGTGGGGGTGCTGGAGTGGAACTGCGGTGAGAGCTCCCCAATGTAGGGGCCAGTGGGCCCAGAAAGTGGGAAGGGGTCCCCTGGTACTGGAAGAAGTGACCAAGGGCATCCTGTTCATCTAATGAGGTGATGATGGAGGGACCATAGTGCTGACTCTCAGTCTGAAGGAAAGAAAATAAATCTGAACCTTGGATGTCCGCTCCCAGTGGGAAAGCAGGTGGGTACTCATGGAGTGGGAGACTGGACAGGAATTCCCCACCCAATGTGCCCATAGCAGGGTTCCGCAGCACCGAGAATGACTGGGGACCAGGCGTCAAGACTCCTTTGCTTCCAGGTAGGGCTGGGATTGCAGCTGACATGACAGCACAGTGCTTCTTGGTTGGAGGCAGATCCTCCTCATCTGATGAGCTTTCTATTGTCAAATCAATGACTTCAACCTTCTTCTTATTCTCTGATGGATTTCCCTCTTAGACTGGGCTGTACTGGAGGCCATCCAGCCCATACCCTGGTGGGGGGCAAACCTCAAATGCCTCCTTTTTGGGTTTCATTGGGCACCAGGATCCATCTTCCATGAACTGGATCTCATCACAGTCCGAACAGGAATTAAGAATCTCCATGAATAAACCATCAATGATGAGAGATTCATAGGGAGCCTTCTTGTCACACACAGGACATGTCCACGTTGGCTTCTTCTCATTCATCTGTAGATAAAGGGCAGCATCGAAGCTCTGCAGGTGGGCGCAGCTTAGGGCACGACAAGGGACAGTCAGGTGCATCTTCCCTAGCAGGCACATGAGTGACACCCGGAGACTTGTAGTGGCCACCTCACTGTCGGGGTCAGTAGTCAATTTTTCCTTGATCAGTGCTCTGTAATGGTCTGGGTTCCGGATACCCTTTGCTCTGAGTTTTTGTAGAAGGGTCCCCGCAGTCAACTGCCTCACCAGGTACACAGACAAGGAGTAATTCCGTCCAAATTCAGAGGACCAATTGACCACGATGGTGTTGGGAACAGTGGCTGAGAGTCGAGCCAAAGGTGTGATGTTGATGGGGTGGCTGGGCCTCTTGGACTCAGCCCCATTCTTGGTTGGGGGAAGGTAACCCGGCAGGGGACACAGTTTCCCATTCACTTTGACAAAGAGGTTGGGGGGGGGGGAATAATCCTCTTGGGGGCAGCTGGTCTCACAGAGACAGAAACTTAGTTGCACCTGTATGGTATAATCACATTTTGCTCCTGGCAAAACTTCTCTGGATGTAAGGATCTGCTGCACTTGCTGGGGTGTGAGGGCAAAGGTAAAGTGCGCTTCTTCAAACCGTTAGCTAGAAGTGGATGCAAGGGTGGTGGGTCGGATGAGCTCCCCGTAGACTTCATAGAAAGGCAATGGTTTCATGGTAACATCTGGGTGCACAGGCTGCGGCAGAGGGGGATGCATGTCCACCTCACGCTTGGGGCCTAGCAAGGTGCCAGGGGCCAAGAGGGCTGGGGGAATAGGAGCTAGAGGACCAGGGGAGCTTACTGGAGAGGTGCCAGGCGGCAGAGAGAGCAGGGAGAGATGAGAGGGCTCCAGGGTCTTCCAGGGAAAGCGTCGGCGGTAAAGCTCTTTCATCTTCATCTGGACGCTGGGGGCACAGCTGGACTTGAGGAGATGCAGGGCTTTGGCCAGAAGCTCGTGTTCCCGTCCACTCTTGTTCCGGCCAGCAAAGCCGAGAAGCACCTGAAGCTCAGACACCCGGAAACTCATCACCGTGTGCTCAGTTATTTTTCCCAAGTCTGCGAAGCATCTGTGGTCTGGGTTCAATGCTCATAACTCCCCCAAATCCTTTCTTAACATCATTTACATCTTCTTTTAATCTTATTTTTCCAGGAGGGAAACAGGACAAAAACTTTAATTCGCCCAGCTCCGCCATCTTGAGACATCGCAGGCGCGGTGCTGGAGCCCGAGCTCAGGCCCAGGGACCGGTGCACAACTTGCCACCGCGGCGCCGGCTGCAAATGCCCTCATTACTACTTTTAGTTTGTCATTTTGAGAGTTTTATGTAAATGGAGTCATATGGTGTAAAACCTGTTGGGACTGTCTTGTTTCACTCAGCATAATTCCCTGGAGATCCTCCAGGTCGTCATGTGCATCTCTAACTCCATCCTTTTTATCGCTACTTAGTATTCTATGGCAAGGATGTACCATAGTTTGTTTCCGGTTTTTGGCTGCATAAAGCGGCTGCCAGCATCGTATGTACAGACGTTCTGTGAACACAAGTTTTCGTGGAATATAGTAGTCTTCAGGAGTATAATTGCTGGGTTGCATGTTGGTTCCATATTTAGTTTTTAAAAAATTTGCCAAACTGTTTTCCAGAGTGGCTATTCCATATTTCATTTTATACTATACTCCTGCCAGAAACTAGATCATATGTGAGTAAACCAGTTTCTCTGCATCATCACCAGCATTTGGTATTGTCCCCATTTTTAATTTTAGCCACATGATAGGAGTGTAGTGGTTTTGATATCTCACGGTGGTTTTGATTTGCATTTTCCAATGGCTAGTAATGTGTGTTTTTTCTTCTCTTTGTTTGGTAGCTATATATTCTCTTGAATTTTTTGCTCATGTTCAAATTGGATTGTTTTCTTTTTTACTGTCGAATTTTGAATTCTTCTTTTTTTTGTAGAGACAGAGTCTCACTTTATCGCCCTCAGTACAGTGCAGTGGCATCACAGCTTACAGCAACCTCCAACTTCCTGGGCTTAGGCGATTCTCTTGCCTCAGCCTCCCAAATAGCTAGGACTACAGGGGCCAGCCACAATGCCTAGCTATTTTTTTTTCTGTTTTGCAGTTTGGGCCTAGGCCTGGTTTGAACCTGCCACCTTCCATATATGGGGCTGGCGCCCTATTAGATGAGCCATAGGCGCAGCCCTGAATTTTGAATTCCTTATATCTGTATTTAGGTACTATTGCTTTTTCAGATCTGTAATTTGCAAATATTTTCACCCACTTTGTAACTTCTCTTTTATAATGACTTTTGAGCAAAATTCTAATTTTGATGAAATCCAGCTTATCAGTGTTTTCCTTTTATGAATCATGCTTTTGGTGTCAAGTCTAAGAACTTTTTGCTTACCCCTAGGTAGTGAAGATTTCCTTCTAGAAGTTTTATGACTTTATGTTTTGCATATTAGACTATAATCCATTTTTATTTCTTCCTTTGAACTCTGTCTGCTTTTTATTTCCTTTTCTTGCCTCTTGCACTGGCTAGAACTTCCAACACAGTGTTGAATAAGTGTGGTGAAAGTGGACATTTTTGCCTATTCCAAATCTCTGGGGAAAAAAATATTCAGTCTTTCACCACTAAAGTTATGTTAGCTATAAGGTTTTTTTTTTTTTTGCAAATGATCTCTATCAAGTTGAAGAAGTCCCCCTTTGGTTCTGATTTTTAAAGCGTTTTATCTTGAGTGGCTATTGAATTCTATATCCAAGTGAGAAAACGGAGGCTTAGAGAGATTAATGAACATACCCAAGTTCACATAGGTAGAAAGTGATGGAGCTATGATAAGAATGCAAATCTTTTTGACCCCAGAGACTGATAATATAATAATGTAATATATTATTTCTCAATTACAAGATGTATTAGTTTCCTATTGCTGCAGGAACAAATTACCATGGGTCATCTGGATGGAACTTTGTCCTGTGTGGTAGATGACCCACTGCCACTCCAGCACGTTGTTCATGTTTGAATTCCAGGAACCTGTGAATATGTTAACTTGCATGGCAAATGGACTTTGTATTAGTGATTAAATTAAGAATCTTAAGATGAGGCAAATATAATTCAGAATATTTGAAATGGTTCCAACATAATCAAAAGAAGAGGGAGAAGAATTAAAGAAGGAGATGCAATGACAAAAGCAGAAGTCATAGTGCAATGATTCCCAGAAGGAGGCGACAAGCCAAGGAATTCAGGCAGCCTCCAGAAGTAGTAAAAGGCAAGAAATAGATTTTCCTCTAAAGCCTCCAGAAGAGGAACACAGACCTACTAACACCTTGATTATCCCCATACGACTGTTAAAGAAAAACCTTACATAGATTAAAATTAGTAGAGTTTATCTGAGGAAAGAACCATTCATGAATGGTGCATCAGTCAAGCCCAGGAGAGGTTTAGAGAGTTCCACCCAGCAACAGGGCAGACAGTATTTATAGAGAGAAAAAGGAAGTGCTATATAGGAACAGCTTGATCGGTTACAGCTTGGTGTTTTCTTAATATGGTCATGATCTGATCAATTGGGAGCCTGTGATTGGCTGAAACTCATCTATTTATTACAAGAATATACTCTTCTTAGGTTAGGTTGTAAGTTAGGTTACAGTTTGTTTACATACGCAGTTTGCTATGTAGGAATTCAAACTACAGAAGCAGGTTGCTTTAGGCCAAATTTAGTTTAATTTGACACACCCCATTTCAGGCTTATATTTTCCAGGACTGTCAGATAAATCCATGTCATTTTAAGAATGTGGTAATTTGTCCCTGCTGAAATCTCCAGCTATTATGAAGTTGGAAGATATGATATTGCTCAGATAATTTAGGGTTTGTTTTATATATCTAGAAGTTTTTAGGTTGGGTGCATAGATGTTAACGATTGAAATCTCTTCATGTTGTATATTTCCCTTGACCAGTATGTTTTGTTTATCCTTATTCTTTCCTTATTTTTGTTGGTTTAAATCTAATTGTATCTGCAAATAAGATCACAACTCCTGCTTTGTTTCTGATTTCCATTAGCTTGGAATATTGTTTTCCATCCCTCCCCTTGAATCTTGTTTTATCCTTAGAGGTTAGATATATTTCTTGGAGACAGAAAATACTAGGTTTGAGTTTTTTAATCCAGTCAGCCATTTCATTGAGGGAATTCAAGCCATTCACATTTATCGAGAGAATGGTAAGTATTGTTCATTTTGTTTTGTGGAAGTCCAGTGCTTAGTTTCATCCTTTGTGGAATCAATTGTGGAAACTAGGCTTTGTTCTTTAGTCTGTGGGTGTGTGTTTACTTTGGTGATGGACTATTGTGCTGGTCAGCATGAAGAATGGGTCTGAGTACTTCTTGGTTAGCTGGTGTAGTTGTGGCAAATTTCCTTAACATTTTCATGTCAGTAAAATATTTGATTTTACTCTGTCACATATGAAACTTATGTTAAGGTGAAAGAGAAGCAAGCCTAACTCCATTTTGTTATAATTCTTGTTTCTGAGAATCAGTGGGAAAGCAAAGCAGGTGGCGGACCTGATTCCATTCTGTTGTTTTGTTACATTTTATTGCATTAAAAAACTGGTCCCACCTGCCTCCCCACCGAGTGCATGGTATTTTAAATGTATTTAGTTAGAATTATTAATATTGTGTAAAAAGTCACTAACTACCCTTGGGACAACAACCCTCATGATTCTGTTAAAGTAATCTTCATGGCATCTGTATATGATGTGGAAATGTAAAAAGAGCAAGTTTGCCTCCACTTTACTGTTTACTGTTGTCTGTTACCTTCCATTGGTTCCTCTTGTTTGCCCTCCCATTGTACAATGTGATTGCAAATTCAACTAAATTTGTTATTATGTAGTGATTATTGCTTTTCATGATCATGCTATTTTACGACCCCCACCTATAAGTCCCCCTCCTTACATTTCCTTAAGACATTGTAGACCTGCTTTGTTAAGGAAAAATTGCTAATTGCTCTCAGGATTATAGTATTGTGTAAACTAACCACCCTACCCTTGTGATTTCCCTTAACTGCTATTTTTTTGCTTCTGTAACTATGCTTGCTTGTCCCCCTCCCTGGGAAAATTTTGCCCTATAAAAGCCAGAGCCTCAAACCACTCGGGGTTGCCCTCAGAAACCCCATGTTGGGACACTGAGGCAGTCGCCAGCCAGCTCTTTAATAAAGGACTCATCTTTAATTTGACTTGTCTGGTGGTGTGGTCTTTGGGGAACTCCTGGGCGTAACACTTAGTTTAACAGAATTCTGGACCCTGGGATGAAAATTGTTTTATTTAAGAAGGTTAAAGGCCAATGACCACCTTCTTCTGGCTTGAAAAGTTTCATCTAAAAGGTCCACTGTCACCTTGATATTTTCCACTTTGTAAGTAAGATTTTTCTTATGTCTGCCTTTTATGTTCTGATTTGGGTGGATCATGTAGCTCTTACTTGTCTCTCCTGGTCTTTAAATATTTTGTACTTAATTTGGAGGCACAACTTTGGATAGATTTTCAATTAGAGTGTCCTGGTCTTTCTTTGGTGTCCTCCTGAAGGCCCCATTTTCTGCTTTTTAGCCTTGACTGATTTATGATCTGTCTCTGGCTATGAAGAATTTGCTTAGGATTTGGCCTGAAGCTACACTTCTGCCACCTGGTTTTATCAGAAGATATCATCTTCTTCATTTTCCCAGGGACATGTGGTGACCTCTTAGGGTTTGGTCCAGGAATGTTCTGTGGGAGTGGAAGATAAAGAGATAGGCAGTCTCAGGTCATTGGCAGTCAGGTCATTGGGGTTTTGGGGAACAGCTCAGCTCCTATAGCATCCCTACTAAGTGGGAAGTGGACTGAAAGAAGACTGAGTTTTCATGTCGACATGAAGGACACTGTCACAGTGCTTGATTAACCATCAAATAATATTTTGGATGGAAAAAGTTCAGAAACTTAATCTGGAATTTGAGTTTCTCTCTGTTATGCATCATTCCCAGTACTGCTCTGAGATTGCAATGTGGCGTTTCTAACGCTAGATGGCGATTAAGACCATCATTGAAGTTGATTTTCTCAACCTCTGCAGAGGGAATTCCCGTGGGTACCTGACCTAGGGGCTTTGCTATTTCTATTTCAAGAAGGAATGAGGTGCTGTGCAAAGCTTTCCAGATCAGCTAGATTCGTTTATTATCATCCATCTATCTATTATCTACCTACCTATCAATCAATTGATCAATCATGTCTATAAATCGAATGTATACTGTAGCAGTTTAGAATACAGACTTTGAAACCAGAATATCAGAGTTTAAATTCCTGCCTGCCTTGTAATAGCTGTGTGAATAATACATCTCTATGCTTCAATTACTACTTCTGTAAAATGGGAATAGTAATAGTATTTGATTCTATGTGATTTTTGTGAGGATTACTATTTCTTTCTTTTTTGTTTTGCAGTTTTTTTTTGGCAGGGGCTGGGTTTGAACCCATCATCCCCAGCATATGGGTCTGGCACCTCCCCACTGAGCCACAGGTGCCACCCAGGATTACTGTTTCTTAAGTGTGTAGAAAATGCCTAGTGCTCACTAAATGTTGAATATCTATTAAATAAATCAACATGTTATTATAACACCACACACATTATTTAGTATGATATAAACATATGTGTAGAGAGCCGGCTGTGAGATGGCAGAGCCCTCACATCCTGGGAACATTCAGAGAATAAACTCCCAACTGCTTCTCCTCCATTCCTGAAACAGCCATTCTCCTTTCTTCATGCTCCCTCTGCCAGAAGTCACGTAGCCCTTTCTTTCTGTAGTTATCCTTGAGATCTCTCCCTTCTTTTTCCTTGTCATAGGCTAACAAAGTTAAGTAGTAACTGCTATGTCACATAGTTCTTCCTTTGTTTTGTCAACTATGCTGAGATCCTTGTGATCTTGCCCTTCTTACTTGTAATATGTTAATGAAGTTGAGTAGAAATCATTAACGTGATTTGTCTTTGTTAAAGTTATTTACATTTTTTTATTGTACTTTAAGACCCAAACCATGTCTTTTGTTTATGCTACTTCCCCATCTTGTCTATGTTACTCCCCCTGGACAACCCTGTAAAGATCCTATAAAATAAAGCTGATTTTGTGCTTTGGTGCTGGCTGTAGCCCTCAGCTCAGTCAGTCCTCCCAGTCCCATCCTTTATTTCCGTGTCTTCTCTTGTGCTGTATTTTCCTCATTCCCCACCAATTCCACTCTGGTTCCCTCCCCTTTGCCGTGCTAGTTGTGACACATATGAATTTAATTAGATGTGTCAATGCATATTCCATTAATGAATGAAATATACTTGGGAATATTAGAGAAGAATGATAATAGATCAAAAGATAAAATAGCATTTGAATATGTAGTCTTTTCTCAACATGAGATAGTAAAAAGCTCTTCTTTGCTTTCTGGATATTCTACACAAGTGCTAACCAAATCATTCTGATGCACATCAACTGAATATAACACTTAACTTCCATTTAACTATTCTATTCCTTGAAAAATATGAGGAAGATTTTTCTCAGGATTCTCATAGTTTTAATTTGTGAACACTCACTGGCATTCATGGATAAAATGCTTGCAAGAAGATGTGAAATTGCTCTGTATCTGTGAACCCCTGGGGCTCTGCACTCTTGTCAGCCCATCTTTGACCTCAGTCAATTTTTTAACTATTATAGCTAAATTATTTTTACCAGTTGTCCAGCTGTGTCTGCCCCAGGTAAGGAAGCACTCACATCCCACTTCTCCCAGATTTCACATTAGCTGGTGTTCCTGCAACCTCAGGTCTATAATGGGTTCAAGAAAAACTGCAACCTTGTCTGACTTTTTCTTGTTGTAGGATGGGACTATAATTACTTCCAATTTTCTATACCTCCATTAAGAAGCCAGAATTTTATTTAAACGTGCATAAACCAAGACATTGAAACAAGTACCTAAGAAACCAAAGAGACTCAGGGAGAATTTTTCTAGCATTTGCATGGACCAGGTTTGGCCAGACAGATGGAAGGGTTGGAAACTCTTATATCTTGCTTCATACTCTCTATGCATATTCTTATCAAGAAGCTGAGTGCAGTGGGGAATGTACAGCTACCGGACTTGATCCAGATTCATGTCTACTACCTGGTAGGTCTTCCATTTTAGCATGTAAGTAATTCCTCAATCTTATTGCTGTTCCTGTTAAGCATAAACAATAATCTAGGTCATGAATTTTAAAATCTTCTGTGCATTCCAAATTGTGGCCCTCTTGTTCTTGATTATGAATTTGCCAATGGCAAGATGAATGCCATGATAAAAGAGATATCACCAAATTGTCACAGAGAGATGGCTTACCTCTGCGTGGATGGCTCGGTTGTGGTAGGCATATAACTAGCTGCTGGGTAAGGAGCTGTTCCTGGGAAGGGTTCAGGTATCACAAGGGAAGCAGAAACACAGAAAAGTGAAAGAAAGATGAACTGGCAGGAAGTGAGGGACAAGAGTTCCTCATGGCCAAATCATCAGCAGTCTTGATGTTATGAGAATGAAGGGACTAAAAAGGAGGGGGGAGAGATGAAATTCATTAAAGAGGAAGGCTCATTTATACAAGGAAAAGCATACAGCCTGGCCTTGTCTCCTCTCTGTCTGTCTGTCTTTCTGTGGTTTACTGTATCAGGGGCATTGGGCAGGGTGATATCATTTTCTTCTTCATCCCAAACTTTTTCAAATGCATTTCTGTATTTTGACTCGCTGGTCTCTCCCCAAAGAGACTCCTGTGCTATGACTTGGCTTCCTTATTCTTTGAAATGTTTGGAATCCCTGACTTCCCTTCCTCTGTGGTATAATTCACACAGCATTTTTTTTTATCTTCTCCTACTCCTCCTCTTTGTCTTTTAAAATTTTTTTTAAATTTTTATGTATTTATTTGTTTTATTAAATCATAACTGTGTACATAAATGCAATCATGGAGTACAATGTGCTGATTTTATACACAATTTGAAATATTTTCATCAAATTGATTAACATAGCCTCCATGGCATGTTCTTAGTTATTGTGTTAAGACATTTATATTCTGCACCTAATAAATTTCACCTGTACCCTTGTAAGATGCAACATAGGTGTGGTCCCTCCAATTACCCTTCCTCTACCCATCCTTTACCCTCTCCTCCCTGTCCCCTTTTCCTTCTTCTTGGACTATAATTGGGTTATAGCTTTCATAAGAAAGCTACAAATTGGTTTCATAGTAGGGCTGTGTGGATTGGATACTTTTTCTTCCATTCTTGAGATGCTTTGCTAAGAAGAATATGTTCCAGCTCCATTTGTGTAAACATGTAAAACGTAAAATCTCCATCTTTCTTTAAGGCTGCATAATATTCCATGGTGTACATATATGACAATTTATTAATCCATTTGTGGGTTGATGGGCACTTGGGCTTCTTCCACGACTTAGCAATTATGAATTGGGCTGCAACAAACATTCTGGGGCAAAAATCTTTGTTATAATGTGATTTTTGGTCTTCTGTATATATACCTAGTAGAGGAATTGCAGGATCGAATGGCAGGTCTATTTTTAGATCCCTAAGTGTTCTCCAAACATCTTTCCAAAAGGAAGGTATTAGTTTGCATTCCCACCAGCAGTGTAGAAGTGTTCCCTTTTCTCCACATCCATGCCAACATCTCTTCCGGTTTTGGGATTTTGTGATGTGTTGGTATAGACTAACTGGTGTTAGCTGATATCACAAACTAGTTTTGATTTGCATTTCTTTGATGATTAAGGATGATGAGCATTTTTTCATGTGTCTGTAGGCCGTGTGCCTATCCTCTTCAGAGTAGCTTCTGTTTAAGTCTTTTGCCCCCAATGAAATGGGATTACTTGCTCTTTTCTTATTAATAAGTTTGAGTTCTCTGTGGATTCTGGTTACCAAACCTTTGTCAGAAGTATAACCTGTAAATATCATCTCCCATTCTGAGGGCTGTCTGCTTGCTTTACTTACTGTGTTCTTGGCTGTGCAGAAGCTTTTTAGTCTATCAGATCCCAGTAATGTATTTTTGGTGTTGCTTCAATTGCCCAGGGTGGGGTCCTCCTCATAAAGTATTCTCCCAGGCCAATTTCTTCAAGTGTTTCTTCTGCACTCTCTCCAAGAATCTTTATAATTTCATGTCTTAAGTTTAATTCTTTTATCCAGTGAGAGTCAATTTTTGTTAATGGTGAAACGTATGGGTCCAGTTTCAGTCTTCTACAAGTCCCCAGCCAATTCTCCCAGTACCATTTGTTAAATAGGGAATCTTTCCCCCAATTTATATTTTTGATGGGTTTATCAAAGATCAAATG
>CAUYON010170547.1:0-10737 GCA_963573935.1 Arctocebus calabarensis
TATTACCCTCACAGTAGTAGCAAAGAAAAAGAAATACTTTGGAATATACTTAAGAAGGATGTAAAGGATCTGTACAGAGAGAATTATGAAATACTGAGAGAAGAAATAATATAAGATGATAACAGATGGAAGAACATACCATGCTCATGGCTGGGAGGAATCAATATTGTCAAAATGTCTATACTATCCAAAACAATACATGAATTTGCAATGTCCATTAAAATTCCAATGTCATGCTTTGAATATCTTGAAAAAACAGTTCTACATTTTGTATGGAACCAGAAGAAACCCCTAAATAGCCAACACAATTCTATGAAATAAGAATAAATCTGGAGGCCTCATGCTGCCAGACTTCAGGTTATACTATAAGTATATCATGATCAAAACAGTGTGGTACTGGCACATAATAGAAATTCTATGGGACAGAATAGAGGACTTAGAGATGAAACCAACCTCGTATCGCCATTTGATCTTTGATAAAGCAAACAAAAGCATAGACTGGGGAAAGGAATTCCTGTTTAATAAATGGTGCTGGGAGAACTGGTTAGCCACATATAAAACACTGGATCTAGACTTGCGTCTTTTAACACTTACAAAAGTTAACTCATGATGGGTAAAAGATTTAAATCTAAGACATAAAACTATAAAAATGCTAGAAGAAAGTGTGGGAAAATGCTTAATGATGTCAGCCCTGGGAAAGAATTTATGAAGAAGACCCCAAAGACAATCACAGAAATAGCAAAAATGAATAAATCAAACCCGATCAAGTTAGAAGGTTTCTGCAAGCTAAGGAAAAAAGCAACAAAGCAAAAAGACAACCTTTAGAGTAGGAAAAGATATTTCATGCTACAAATCTGATAAAGGGCTAATAACCAGAATCTGCAAAGAACTCCAGCAAATCAACAACAACAACAACAACAAAAAGAACAAACAACCCCATTATAAATTGGGCAAGAGACACATGAATAGAATCTTTTCTCATAAGGATAGATGAATGTCCAAAAAATACATGAAAAAAATGCTTGCCTGGTGTTTGGTTGGTTGCAAGTAAAAGAAAAAACAGCTCCAACTGACCTAGACAATAAAAAAAAACAAAACACAAAAAAATGAAATTATATGATTGAAAAGTTCAGTCATAGGTCTCGCTTCAGAAGATGCTTGGTCTAGTTTCTTTTCCGCATTTCTTGGCCCTATATCTTCATTGTAGAATTTATTCTTGGCAGCCTCCACACTCATGACTCCAAAATGCTGTTAGTGACCCCCAGGGCTACTTGCTTCCAGGTCAAAGTACAGTAGGAAAGAGAAAGCCTATATTGCAGGTAGTAAGTTCTGTGCCAATCTCTGAACTCAAAATTATAATTAGGGGGATGGGCCATCCAGTTGGCTCAAATTAATCTGCGTCCAACTCTGGAGTTATGGATGGGAGTTGAATTCATCCAGATCACAGAATTAAGACATTTGGAACATTGTCAACTCACAGGGAGTGGAAAATAGTCAAATGACTATTACACCTGGTATTAACAGGACTGGATTTGGAGCACTGAGGTTATTTTTTTTTAGCTAACATACATTCTGAGAGTGTAAGATGCTGTCAGAATATTAGATCAGTTTCTATTTCTGGTTGTGGTGGGCATTAATGATGTCCATTGGCATTTCTAGCTTTCTCTTTTTTTGAGACAGAGCCTCAAGCTGTTGCCCTGGATAGAGTGCTGTGGCATCACACCTCACAGCAACATCCAACTTCTGGACTCAAGTGATTCTCCTGCCTCCACCTCCCAAGTAGTTGGAACTGTAGGGGCATGCAACAATGCCCGGCTATTTTTTGGTTGCAGCCGTCATTGTTGTTTGGCGGGGCCGGGCTGCATTCAAACCTGCCAGCTCAGGTATATGTGAATGGCGCCTTAGCCGCTTGAGCCACAGGTGCCGAGCCAAAGCTGTCTATCTTTCGAACACGTGTTTATTCCTTTGGCCAGTGGGTTGTGAGCATTTGCATTGAAGCATTAACATATGGGTGTAAGACTCTTCAGAGCTTTCTCTTTCCCTCTGGTACTGCACCATGAAGCATTTGAGCTGGTGGCTGGTTCATCATGAATAGCTGTGATGAGCGGATTCATGTTGGACAAAAAGCATGAGCAAGAAATAAATTCTTACTATGTTAAGCTATGAAGATTTTGGAGTTGTTTGTTACTGTGGCATAGCCAGTTTAGCCAGTTTATCCTAGCTAGCACATTGTATTTATTAATTCACTTGGATTATTTGGGGGTTGTTCATAGAAATCCTATATATGTATAATTCTTTCAACTTAGGAAAAATGCTTTTATATCTATGTTCTTAACACTGTAGTACTGTAACTATGTGAAAATATATCATTAGCTCCATTTTGCTAGTGGAGCAAACTCTCCACATGCTCTGTTTGCTAATTCAGAGAACAGAAGAGACATTCACTTTGCAGTGAATCAGGGCCCTACAGTGGCGAGGGAGTACGCTGTGGAGCAGGGTGCTTGTTTTCATATCTTGGCTCGATCACTACTTTGAATCTGGGGAAACTTGTATGTGTTATTTAATCTCTCTGAACCTTGGACTTCCCTTAAAGAATGGGCAAAATAGTACCCCTCTTCATTCCTTCTGCCACCACCCTGGTCCAAGCTGCCCATCTTCTCTCTCCTGGACTCATTCAAAGACTTCCTCATTGTTCTTTTCGCATCTATTATGTGTCTTCTCCAGTTTGTTCTCTACCTAGCTAGGGTAGACTTTTAAAATAAAAATCTCATCAAGTTACTTTTCTTTTTGCTTAAAATCTTTCAATAATTCTCTCAGTACTTAAGAGACTAAGATCTTTAGTGTGTATTCCAGGGAATTTCTCCCTCTAGTCCATCCATACTGACCTCTGGAGTCTAGCCCCATAGTCTTCTGTATTGCCCAGTGTGTCATGTTCTGCATTTCTCAGGGTATTTATATGAAAATATTTTAAAAGCAATGCTTTTTTCTTATTCTGTCATTGCCTTCCAGGTGGAAGACTCTCTACTGGTGTGACAATTTTCTTTTCACCCTTTACTCATTTTGCTCCATGGGCAACAGAGTCATTTACCTGAAGGGTCAGTCTCGGAGGAATAATGGGCCTCAGTTCAGCTCTGCCCTTCTCTCTCTTGGAAATGAGGTTCCCATAGGGAAGAGGGGGTTTCTAATGCTCCTGTAGGGACAGGCTTTCTCCCACTGCATGGGCAGTCAGCCCTGATCTGCCATTGCCTCTACCTGTGTGCCTCAGTCCACCTCATCATGGGGTCAGTTAACCAACCCACCTGGCTAAGAAGATGAAGCTTCAATCAACACTGCAGATGTTAAATGGTTCTCCAGGTGCTACTTCTTCCTCTCCACCTCCCTTGTCCTCTCTTCCTCCTCAGCCTCCCTTCTTATTCTGGATTGGGATGCTTCTAGTGGAAACATGGTGGAAAACAGATCTGACAGGTTAGTTGGTGATGAAGATCTGTATTATGGAATGAGCTCAATAAAAATTAGACGGGGCAGAGGGCTGGCACCTATGGCTCAGTGAATAGGACGCCAGCCCCATATATGGAGGTGGCAGGTTCAAATCCAGCCCGGGCCAAAAACTTATAAAAAAAAAAATTAGACAGGAAGCCCTGGAAGCCCACAGGCAGGTTCAATGAAATGACTAAACATTAACATGCTGGATTTAAAATCTTAACAACACAGTACTTATATTCTTGAACAGGGCATTGGAAATGGAAACATGTTTTCCTTTTGATTGAAAACAAAAGAAAGTAGATTCTCCAGGAGGGGGAGCCCATGTTCCTTGTTTCCAGTTAAAGCGGGGAGGATTTGCATCATCTGTGACTAAGTTACAACAGAGCCAGTAGAACAAACACAATCCTTGCTTTAAGTCAAGCTAAGGAAATAGAAAATTGTCATAGTTTCTGTTCGGCATTATCACTTTATTCCACAAAATTGGCTCTTTACCTATATGAATCCAGTTTTGTAGGAGAATTTCTTTATAATTCCTGCCATGGTTTTGACTGTTGCAGATGTTGTATCTGTCATTTTAGTAAGATGCCAATTTAACCCTTAGTTTAGCTTTAACTTAGAAGGAAAATAAAAAACAGAATTAGGGATATATGATCCTTTTGGTTAACTGTGTTTTATCTTTAGCTTTCTTTCCCCCTATTTCTCTAAGTTTCTTATTTAGAGAAACACATGTATCCTCTGCCTGCCTTCCCAGCCCAACTCTTGGGTAGTTAATACACTCCAAAATAGTTATCATCAGCTTACAGTTCTCAGCACATTTCTGTGCATCAGACCCACTAAACTGGAAACATTTGTCTTGACACCTCTTCTTTTCCACAACTTGCAGTACAGAGCTAGACACCTTGATTCCTGGTAAAGGTTAAAAATGGTGGGTTAACAGATGACTATATTTTCTTTAAATGGGTAGCAGTGATTACTTACTAGAAGACAGTATAGGTTCACTTAAAACAAGTCACACCAAACTAGTATCATTTACAAAATACTATTCTGGGCATGTTGATTCTGAATTTCAGCAAGACCTGTCAGCCTCAATTTCTAATGTTATCTTTGCGGATAATGTAGAGTTAAGCCTCAGGGGAGTATAGTTATATTTATAGATGTTTACATAAAACATATTTAGTATTTTTTATATAATTCATGAAAATGGTGTTAATGTTAATCTTTAGAGAGTTCTGTAGTCATTTGCTATAGTTCTATTGTTTTAATTAAAAGTTATTTTTGTCCTTAGCGCTGTTCTTTTTAATGTATTTGTTTGCTGTTTTGAAAGGATTATATAAATGGCATGTGTGTGAAATTTTCTGATGACACAAAGCTGGGAGGAATAGTACTTTAGATAGTAACATTTAAGATTAAATTTTTTTCATTAAACTGGTATAATAGGAATATATGAAATATCTTATATATCAATATTGAAAAAATCAACTGCAAATATTTAGGAAGGGAAACGTGGTTTAATAGTGATTTGCATAAAAATGATCTAACGATTTTAGTTGATCAAAATTCAGTAGGAATACGTAGAGAGATATAGTTGCCAAAATGCTAATGAAATCTTCAGGCATGTCAATACAATAGTTCAGAACACAGAACATGCAAGTCTCTACTGTATGTGAACTGGTTGTGCCAGATTTGAAATTTGTGTTTGGTTCTGGGCACCATGTTTTAAGAGAGATGCAGAGAAGTTGAGATGGATCCAAAAGAGGCTAGGCAGGAAAATGAGTCATGAAGAATGGCTGAGGGGTTTAAGAATGTCTAGATCAGAGCAGAGATTTAGGGGAATCCTATGAGTGGTCCTCCAATATTTGAAAGTTATTATTATCAATGGAAAAAGCCCCAAACTTGGTCTATGTGAGCCCATGGATGGAAAGTGACATATGGCAAGAAGTTACAGGGAGCTAGATTTGGGTGTCTCATAACAAAGACCTTTCCAGCAATTCCCATTCTGAAGTGGGGACAGGCAATCTTGTCAGGCAGTTGATTTCCCACCATAGGAGATCTTCAAAGACAGAAGCCTAGACACTGCTTGTCAGGGGGATCTAAAGGTGTCATGCTTTGGTAAGGGGGACCAGGCCATCACTGAAGTTTTCCCAGTCTCATGAGCCCCAGCAAGCATTCAGTGCCTGCATACACTGGTGCATAGATACTCAAGCAATATCTACCAAATTAACAGATGGATTAGAGTCAAAAATCTCAGAGGTGGACTTCTGCATTTGATGTATTTTTTAGTCATGGATGATTTTATGTCACTGACCAATGATTTTACTTAGTATTAGGCCTATGTCATCCTAGGAAAAATGAAAGCCTTGGGCCATATAGCACTGAAATTTCCTTGATAATCAGCTTATCTCTTTTGTTGTGGCACAACTCATGCTTAGCTTTGTAAGTTTAAGAGCTATTTCTGATAATAAGCAATGCCTTGTCCCACACTAAAGTGATGCTGTTTCTTTTTCAGGATAATCGTATCCACACATCCAAGTACAACATTCTCACCTTCTTGCCAATTAATTTATTTGAACAGTTCCAAAGAGTGGCAAATGCCTATTTCCTTTTCCTTCTGATTTTACAGGTAATGTTTAGGTTATATTTCTTTGTTATATGTGTGTATTAAAAATATTTATATAATTTTTAAAAGTAAGTTAATTTACTTAGCTAAATGTTCATGATTAGGTAAAGCTATCCTTATCATATTTTTAATGTTATTATTGCTGTTTCTCTTCACAAATGTGGGAGGACTAGGACATTCATCATTTTAAATGCTGAGGTCATTTTAAAATGCAGGCTTGCACTTTATTTGAACCAAACCAGAGCCTAATAATCACTGTTCATAGCCCACTCCTTTCTTTATCTCTCTCTCATGTAAACAGTGTGGGAATTGCCAGAGCTGAGGCAGAGACATAGCTGACTAAGACTGAGTATATTGTGGAACTTGGAAAATTTCAATTCCATCTAAGAGCAATGACACAGTATATATATATAAAATAAATGATGTGTGCTTTGTGTTATTTCACTGTAGGGTGACTCTTTTTACAGTTTTGAGTGGTGAGTTGGTAGTTAAAAACCTTTCTTTTTTCTTTCATCTGAACCAAAATTTGGTCTTAAATGAAATTTCAGCTTTTATGGATATTTTAGGAAAAAAAGGCATCAATCAAGGAAGACACATACATACCATACAGTCACATAAGCAGTTTACTTGAGCCAGATAGTATTTATTTTAGAGTAATTTAATCAGATCAAGCTGGTAGGTTCAGAATATGCAAGACTCTGTGTTAATTATAGGAAGTAAGCTGATAGATTGGTTGTGTGTAGTCTAGATTAACAGCTCTGAGTATTATTTTTTATTTAATTGAATATTTATGTTAAAAATCTTTGTAAGTGGTGGCCATCTAATTTGTTTAAGCAAAAGGTGAATATATTCAAGGGTATATCTTGTTTCAAGTATGCCTAGACTCATGAGCAATAACAATTTCATCAGGATGTGGTTTCACTTTCTCTGTTTTCTTCCTAAGTGTGGTCTCAGTCTTAGGTAGGTTCTCTCTATGTGGTTCCTGAAAACCTTAGACTTTTGTTTTCTTAGCTCTTAAATTCCATGAGAAAGAAAGGGGGGGGTGAGAGAATATAAATATGAATGAATTACTGTTTCTGTTATCCTAGCAAAAGTCTTAGAATTAGCTCTGATTGGAGCTATATCTTCATCTTAAACCAATCACCATGGCTCAAGAATTAGATGCAGTATTTGGCTTGACCAAGATCATACTGTATGTCAAAATCTGGAGCCAAGGTGGAGGGGGAAGATGGCCAACTGGAGCCAGCTTTCCATAGAAGCTCCCATCCAGAGGGAAGGATAATGACCAGAAAGTACCCAATAAACCTGAAGATCGGGAGCTGAGCTGAGATAGAAGAGTGATAACTGCACATCACATCAGCTGAGGCAAGCTACGACTCCAAGGAAGCAAATTACAGCTGAGACTTCAACCCAGAGTCACTGATTGACTAGGATTTCACATGGATCAGCTGAATACAAGACAGAGCCACCTAGCCCCACCACACCAAGCACGTCCCCAGAGTCTCAGGTTGTAGTACTATATGGGTCCTTTGCAATGCTGTAGGGGAAAAGCTGTAGTCACCAGTCCCAGCTCTTTGTCAAAGGGCTAGTTAATCACAACCCCAGGAGCCCACAATCCAATTTAACCTTACCTGCTCATCTAGCCAAATGGTGAAAAACAATCATGGGGTGGAATCATCAGAAAAATTTTGGCAACATGAATGATCAGAGTAAATCAACTCCCCCAAAGAATGACCAATCATACATACCAGAAGATCCCATTCATAAACAGATGGCTGAGATGTCAGAAATTGAGTTTAGAATTTGGATAGCAAATAAGATTAACAGAATGGAAGTAAAGTTGGAATTAGAAATTCTAGGAATAATTCAAAAGTTGTCTCAAGAATTCAAAGACTAACTCACCCAAGATTTTGACACATTGAGAAAATAAGTGGCAGCCTTCCAAGATATGAGAACTACAGTAGACTCCCTCAATAACAGAATGGAGCAGGCAGAAGAAAGGATTTCTGACACTGAAGACAAAGTTTTTTTTTTTTTGAGATAGAGCCTCAAGCTGTTACCCTGGATAGAGTACTGTGGCATCACAGCTTACAGCAACCTCCAATTCCTGGGCTCAAGTGAGTCTCCTGCCTCCACCTCCCAAGTAGCTGGAACGACAGGTGCCTGCCACAACGCCCAATCATTTTTGGTTGCAGCCATCATTGTTGTTTGGTGGGCCCGGGCTGGATTCAAACCCGCCAACTCAGGTGTATGTGACTGGTGCCTTAGCCCATTGAGCCCCAGGCACCAAGCCGAAGACAAAGGTTTTGAAAGCTCCCATATGTTCAAAGAGGAAGAGAAGTGGAGAACAAAAATGGATCATTCTCTCAGAGAGCTGTGGGATAATTCCAAAAAAGCAAACATTTGCCTTGTAGGAATCCCTGAAGGTGATGAGGTTGCTTTGAAAGACCCAGATGCTCTACTCAAAGAGATAATTGAGGAGAACTTCCCAAACATGGCAAGAGCTTCTGAAATTCCAGTAGCATACAGTTTCAGAACCCCAGCGAGACTCAAGATGAATAAGACATATCTTAGACACCATATAATTAACTTTGCCAAAGTTTATATGAAGGAGAAAATACTACAAATAGCCAGACATAAGAGAACTTCCCAAACATGGCAAGAGCTTCTGAAATTCTGATAGCATACAGTTTCAGAACCCCAGCATGACTCAACCTGAATAAGACATATCTTAGACACTGTGTAATTAACTTTGCCAAAGTTAATATGAAGGAGAAAATACTACAAACAGCTAGACATAAGAAAACCACAACCACCAAGGGGAAGAATATTAGAATGACTGTAGATCTCTCTGCTGAAACTTTTCAAGCCAAAAGAGGGTAACTTAAACCTCCTTAAACAAAACAATTTTCAACCCAGGATCCTGTATCCAGCTAAACTGAGTTTCACTTATGATGGAGAAATTAAATACCTTAATGACATTCACATGTTGAAGAAATTTGCCATAACTAAACCAGCTTTCCAGGACATTTTCAGATCTACCACAAAAGTAAACTCACTCAGAAACTTTTTTTTTTTTTGCAGTTTTTGGCCAGGGCTGGGTTTGAACCGGCCACCTCCAGTATACAGGGCTGGTGCCCTACTCCTTTGAGCCACAGGCACTGCCCACTCAGAAACTTTTGATCAAATCCCAACTTCCACAGTGGTGAAAGGATTAAAAATGTCCACTGGATTTTCAAAAAACTCAACACCCAAAATACTACCAGGCTTATCAATACTCTCAATTAATGTGAATGGCTTAAAAAGTCCTCTAAAGAGGTACAGGTTGGCTGACTGGATACAAAAACTCAGGCCAGATATCTGCTGCATACAAGAATCTTATTTTATCTTAAAAGATAAATATAGACTCGGGGTGAAGAGATGGTCATCTATAATTCAGGCAAATTGAAATCAGATAAAAGCAGGTGTTGCAATTTTATTCACAGATACAATAGGCTTTAAACCAATTAAAGTGAGGAAAGATAAGGATGGTCACTTCATATTTGTTAAGGGAAACTCGCAACATGATGAGATTTCAATTATTAACGTTTATGCACCAAACCAGAATGCTCCTCAATTTGTAAGAGAGACTGTAACTGACATGAGAAAGTTGATTTCCTCCAGCATCATAAGAGTTGGAGATTTTAACACCACTTTGGCAGTGTTGGATAGATCCTCCAATAAGAAGCTAAGTAAAGAAATTTTAGACTTAAAATTAATCATTGAACAATTGGATTTAACAGACATCTACAGAACATTTCATCCTAACAAAACTGAATACACATTCTTCTCATCAGCCCATAGAACATCTTCCAAAATTGATTACATCTTAGGTCACAAGTCTAATTGCAGCAAATTTAAAGAAATGGAAATTATTCCCTGTATCTTCTTGGATCATCATGGAATAAAAGTTGAACTCAGTAACAATAGGAATCTGCAAACTCACACAAAGACATGTAAACTTAAATAATAAATAATCTTATACTGAAAGATAGCTGGGTCATAGATGAGATTAAGAAAGAAATTACCAAATTTTTGGTGCAAAATGATAATGAAGACAGGAACTACCAGAACATGTGGGATACTGCAAAGGCAGCCCTAAGAAGGAAATTTATAGTGTTGCAAGCCTTTCTCAAGACAATGGAAAGAGAGGAAGTCAGTAACTTAATGGGACATCTTAAGCAACTGGAAAAGGAAGAATATTCCAACCCCAAGCCCAGCAGAAGAAAATAACCAAAATTAGAACAAGATTAAATGAAATTGAAAACAAAAGAATTGTACAACAGATCAATGAATCAAAAAGTTGTTTTTTTGAAAAGGTCAATAAAATAGATAAACCTTTGGCTAGCCCAACAAGAAATAAAAGGTTAAAATCTCTAATTTCATCAATCAGAAATGACAGAGATGAGATAACCACAGACTCCTCAGAAATTCAAAAAATCCTTAATGAATACTACAAAAAACTCTATTCTCTGAAATATGAAAATCTGAAGTAAAAAGACCAATACTTGGAAGCATGCCACCTTCCTAGACTTAGCCAGGAAGAAGTGGAAATGTTGAACAGGCTTATATCAAATTCTGCAATAGCATCAGCTGTT
>CAUYON010170549.1:0-29504 GCA_963573935.1 Arctocebus calabarensis
GGGGAGGTGTCTCTCCCAGATCAGACCCTGGCAGAATCACTCTGTTGTTACTGGATCTTTGTAGGGAGTGACCCTGTGTCTCTAATGATTTCTCAAATCCTGCAGGTTGGAGAGCTTAAATCCTCCTCAGCCTGCTTAGAAAACACTTTAAATTGCTAATTTGGGCTAAGCAGAAGCTTTCCCAGGAAAGCACTGTGGCTGGGATCACTCCTTGAGTGGCTCTCCACTTACCCAGTGTGCCAAAACCAGTCTCACCCTATGCCCCTGATGGCTAAGGCTGTGAGGCATCTCAGTTCCCACCTTTAGGCTGCTCAGTCACTAGATTACTCGCTCCCACCCGATGCTTGCTCTGTGACCCTGAGGGTGGAGCTTGTCAAGGCAGTTCTCCCACAATGGCTCCACACAGCCCACCACCAAACACTGGGGGCTCCGTCTGGCTTGGTGGCCCAGTTGGGGCCCCAGACAACACTCAAAAACCCCCACACTCCTGTCCAAGTTCTCCCAAGGCAGTTCAACCGAGTACCAAGTCCAAAAGAAATCCAAACAGCTCACAGGCGCGGCCTTTCCAGCCTGCAGTCCCACTGTTGCCCCACCCACAGCTGCCAACAGGATCAGACCAAACGAACAGACACAACCACTTGCCCAATCTCCATTGCTTTTGCCTTCCTTAGGGTGTCCAGAAGCCTCACGCTGTCTCCCTGTGTCCCCAAAGGGAAGTTTCTGGGCATACCCCGCCTGCCAGAGATGCCTGAAGTCCTCTCTCCCCAGTCTCACTGTGCCCAGCTGCAAGGAAGCTGTTACTCAGCCGCCATCTTGCTCCACCCTCTATATCTTCATTCTTAAAATGCAGTATTATACTTAAAATAAACCCAAATGTACACAATGCTGAGAGCTAAACAAAGAGTCTAATGCTTCTGAAAAAATTGGAAAGAAAACCCCATTAGAGTCTTTTCAATACCAGGGATGATTGTTAGCTAGTTAGTCTAGCTTCTGGTCAGTGTGCCCTTGGAAAACATCCACAGATATGCTAAAAGGGGTGTGGTCAACTTCACATGGTATCACTGATTAAAACCCTCATTGAACATGGTGCAAAATGCTACACATGCAATCTTTTGCTTAATCCTGAAAATCAACAGATAACATGCTCTCTGTTATCTCTGTGTGCCAGTTGAGGCTTTCAGTGGTTATGCAACTTCCCAGGGTCACACACTAACTAAAGGGGACATGGCCTTCATGATTTGAAAAGACAAGTCTTGATGGCAGAATCACCCTTTCCCCTTTTATGGTAAGATAATCCATGCTGATAACCTGTGAACAACTTGCATATCTCAGAAGATTCTCATCCAAAAGTTCTACATCTACCTTGGTTAATTTTGCTGTTTGACTAGTCTGAAGATGTGGAGTCAGAAAGGACTTTTCACTCCACTCTTCCCCCTGGAGCTGGTCTTTCCAGGGACTGGGATTGGCTGTGGATGACAACTCAAGACGAGATCACGAGCTACTGCCTCTCAGGCCTGCAGTCATAGACTGAGAGATTGTGATGCTGTATTGTCAGAGTAGGGTACTAGGACATGGGGCTGACAAAGAAGCAGGGCCTTGAAACTTGAGCACAGGTGTTAAAGTGAACAACCCACAGCAGAGGGGCTGATAACCACAGGCAAGAACTGGAGTCAACCAGCTTGTCCACTATCTCTGCCACCTTACATGAACACTGGCTAATTCTATTAATTATAATAATATAGTTTACATTGTGAGGGGAGGGTCTAAAATTTCTCCACCTTTGAAGTCACTATGACAGTTCTGAGACAACCACATAAAGTATAAAAATGGGAGGGAACCCAATTCTAGGAATTACTACCCAAATTCTTAGTAAAAAAGTCAACCCCTTAGCTTTGGGCATTCTTCCTAATTAGTAAGACTTCAAAAGACAAAAAGCAATTCCTCCCATGAAGCTGCTCTTTGTCAAGCTTGCCCCCTTTCCCCTCTCAGAGTGGACTGTTGCTTGTCTTGGCTTATGTGGTGTGTCCTGAAATTCTTTCTTCCTGACGATCATTGTCAACCTGGGTAAACCTCCACTCAGAGTCCATGAACAGTATGGCTTGCCTTGCAATTAAGATAACAGGAGTCAAAGGTGGCTACAGGACTTCTCAGCTCCCACAGCAGCAGCAAGAGGTTTTTTGCCAGCATGAATTTATTTCCACTTTATAGCTAGCCTTGTTCTTTGAGCAAAAGCAGTTGGTGTTTCTGTGCAAACAGGCATCATTCTGACCCCATGATTCTCTAGTAGGAAAGAATGCTTTATTCTTAATCCATTAGTTCTATAATTCACTGGCTTTTCACTCATTTGTTTTTAAATTTAATTACTTATTTATTTTAAAAATTCACTCATTAAGCACTTACTATGTAATCACATGTTGATAAGCATCACCATACACTGGCCAAAAAAGTAGTTTTTTCAAGTCAAATAAACACAGCTTTACATATTGCTTTTGTAATTTTCTAGTTAATAACTGAGCTGTTACATGTGGTTGTGGTTATTAAAGGCATGAGTTTGAGTATTAGACAAACTTGGCTATAAAATTCCAGCTCTGCCACTTATTAAATCTGATTTAGTACAAGTTTCTCTGAACTTTAGCTTCTCAATCAGTAAAGTAAAAAAATATATATGCTTACAGAATTCTTAGAGAATTAAAGCCAGGTGCATAAGTGAGGCGCCCAACATAGGACCTGACAGTCAGGACTCAAAAGAGTCACTTCTCTTTCACATGCCCCCAGGTCCCAGACAATGTAGAAATTTATATATTTGAGATTTAAAATTGCCATAAAGGACAGAACAACTTATTTAAGCAACTATCTTGTTTCAATCTGCGTCTTAAGCATTTTTCATGTGATGATAGAATTGAATGTAAGTAAACACATAATGTCATTTCATTTATTCAGTAAATACTGATTCAGCACCTACTATGTACTAGTCATGTGTCTGAGCAGTAGAGACACAGCAAGGAATACAATGGACCCAGTCCTACCTTAAGCTTACATTCTAGAGAGCTAGAACACTGCTTCTGCTATCCCTTGTACCATAAATAGAACTTTCTTTCTTTCTTTCTTTCTTTCTTTCTTTCTTTCTTTCTTTCTTTCTTTCTTTCTTTCTTTCTTTCTTTCTTTCTTTTGACAAGGGCTTACTCTGTGATCTGGGTTAGAGTACAATGGTAACATTAGCTCATTGTAACCTCAAACTCCTGAGTTCAAGCGATCCTCCTGCCTCAGCCTCCTGAGTAGCTGGGACAACAAGTGCAAACCACAACATCTGGATAATTTTTACTATTTTTTTCAGAAATAGGATCTCACTCTTGCCCGGGCTGGTCTCAAACTCCTAGCCTCCAACAATCCTCCCACTTTGGCTTCTCAAAGTGCTAGGATTAAAGGTATGAGTCACCACGCCTGGCTTGGAATTTTTTTAGAAGGAAAAAATGTTATTTCCAACTTAGAAATTAGAGAAGGCTTCATGGAGAAGGGGAAGTCTGCTTCAGATTTCACAGGACAGTAGAGTTTAACAGCTGTGTGGTGGGAGTGGCTGAAACAGTTTATGGAATGACCCAGAGACAGGAAAGGGCAGGACCTGTGAGGGAGTAGTGAGTTTGATTTGGTCATTGGGTGGGGTGATGGAAAGTGAGTAATAGGAAATCTTTTGGAAACGTATATGGAAATCAGATGGTAGTGCACACTGAAAAGCAGGCTGAGGAGTCTGGACTTCATTTGTCGTCTATAGGGAACCATTTAAATTTATTGAATAAGGTGGTAATAGGATCAAGAATATGCTTCAGAAACATTAATTGGGCAAGTGTGGGCAAAATGGATGGGAAAGAAGAATCTTGGGAGATTATTGGTTAAATATGGCAGATATGTTCAAGGATTTTTATGGCAATGACTGACCCCCAATATATTCAGATAATCTCTTTCTTCATCAGAACTTGCAAAAGTAAAAATGGGTCTAAAAAAATCAGGAAGGAAAACTTATTTCATCTAAGAAAGCACTAAATGATATTATAGAAAGAGCAAATTTCTTCAATGTATAAAAGAGAGTGTCTTCAGCAGAAAAAAATGAAGTTAAATATAAGGGCAAAAAAAAAATTAAGGAATAATTTCAAATGCAGTTGATTTCTAGACTAGAGCTTCAAAATATTTTTAAGAAAATTCTGATTCCTCAATGGCCCTTTGTAACAAAATTCTTATTGAAAACTAAAAATAAAGTTAAACATTTACATAAAAATATTTGCAGGGTGGCAAATGCCCCAACTTATTTTTGGTCATTAAGAAAACATTTTCAGTATAGCTTATGCTTTTTCTGGTTAGTACAGGTTGAACATTCCTAATCTAAAAATCTCAAAATCCAAAATGCTCCAAAATCTAGAGCTTAAGTACCAACATGATAGCTGGAGCAGAAGATTCCACCCCTGACTTCATGTGACAGATTGCAAGCAAAATGTAGCTTAAAGTGTTTCATGCACAAAATTATTCAAAATGTTGTATAAAAATGACCTCAGGCTATGTCTATAAGGTATAAATAAATTTTATGTTATGTTTGTGTCCCATCTTTAAGACATTTCTATATATATATATGCAAATAAATATTCCAAAATCAAAAAAAGAAAAAAAAAACCTGAAATTCAAAACATTTCTGGTCTCAAGCATTTAGGATAAGGCATTCTCAGTTCTCAGAAACCAGCCCTTCCATAGTGTCTGCTTCACACCCTCACCTGCCTTTGCTGCCTCCACTTGGCTTCTGTGGGATCAAATTCAAACTACCCTAGTTGAGGTTGCTCTCATTGACCTGCTCTAACCCCTGCCTGCTCATCCCTGCTAAGCCCCTCCACTGCTAACCAACAAAATCATATAGCCAGTCTCAATTACTCTTCCCTCTCAGTTGCTCACATCCTCTCAGCAACTGAGCTCTGCTGAGTCCACCTCCAAAGAGTCTTTCACATTCCTCTGACCCTCTCCAGCCTGGCTGACCTTGCCCTCATCAGTTCACCCCCACACCCTGACCATTACAAAGCCTCCTGACTCGCCTTCACCATATGCCCTACTCCTACCCAGTCTTCCTCCTGTCCCAGTTCTCCCCGACAGGTATATCAAAGCTGCCATCTTTGGAATTTTGCTACCCAAAGGGCCACCATCCTTCAGCAGCTTTCTCACCTGGCAGTTGATTGGGAATGCAGACTCTCACAACAGAATCTGCTTTTAAGAGAGCACTGGAGGATTCATATGCCCATTTAAGTTGGAGCTGTACTAACTGAAAGCATATATCCAATCCAGTCATTCCCTACTTAACATTCCAGTGTTAGGACCTACAAATAACAGCCCACAGGCCCTATCTGGTTTACTACCTGTTTTTGGACAGTCTGCGAAATAAGAATAATGGCTATGGGGAAGAAAAATCAAAATAAGAATATTATTTCACAATCTGTAGCCTTTATATATACCAATAATAAATTCTTAAAAATTAAATTACTAGAAAGATAAAGAGACCTCAGAAAAGGCCAGATGTGGTGGTTCAGGCCTGTAATCCTGGCTTTCTGAGATGCTGAGGAAGCAGGCAGATCAATTTTCAGGAATTTGAGAACTGTCTGAGCAAGAGCCAGAATTCATCTCTAATAATAGCTAAGCATGGTGGCAGGCACCTGTAGTCACAGCTACTTGGGAGGCTGAGGCAAGAGGATCGCTTGAGCCCAAGTTTGAAGTTGCTGTGAGCTATGATGCCCCAGCACTCTATGGAGGGCAACAAAGTGAGACTGTCTCAGAAAATAAAAAAATAAATAAAAAAACTTAAACAAGTGCCTAGATTTCCCTGAAGGAGATAGTAACTATCATTGCTTTGAGGGGCTAGAAAGATTACATTTTTTGCTACACAGTGTTTTGTGAAATGGCATCTTTAGTCTCTTTTGGTTTGCTCACTCTACTCTCTGACAGTTTATTTTCCTCTCTTTCTAATCACTGTGGATAAATGATGGCACGAGACCTCTAATGTTTCAGACAAGTTGACTTTAAATAAAAAAGCCCAAACAGTAATCATAAGAAAGGGAGCAGACAAAGATTGTTTCTTTTCTTTATTTGGTGAGGTAGACTCTTCAAACATACTTAAATAATTTTGCAGAGGAAGTGGCACTTGTCAGTTTTAAGTAATTGGCTTAGGTGTTAAGTGTATTTTTTAATACCTATAAAATAAAAGGAAACAACCCAGGAATGGATTAACCCATTGAAATGAAGTGGGTTCATCCCAGTTGAAATGAAACAAGTCATTATGCTAACAAAAACTTTAGAAAAAGGTTCAGTACTGTTGCTCATGCCTGTAATCCTAGCACTCTAGGAGGCTGAGGCAAGTTGATTGACCTGAGCTCAGGAGTTTGAGATCAGCCTGAGCAAGAGCGCAACGCCATCTCTAAAAATAGCTGGGTGTTGTGTCAGGCACCTGTAGTCCCAGCTATTCGGAGGCTAAGGCAAGAGGATCATTGAAGCCCAAGAGTTGGAGGTTGCGATGAGCTGTGATGCCACAGCACCCTACCGAGGGTGAAAAAGTGAGACTCTATCAAAACAAACAAGCAAAAAAAAAAAAAAGGTAACAACTTTAGAAACAGATTACTAACACACATTTGTTAACAAGCATAAGTGTGTTTATCGGGAACTATTTTTTAGGAACACAATGAATTATTCTGACTCACGTTAATCATGTAAATCAATATTTTCAAAGTGAGTTGTTGTAGCTCAATCCTGAGCTGTAATTGCCCCTATTTGGAGGAATATCCAAAAGTATAAGGAAGTGGTAGGATGTCAATTCAGGACACTCTTTGCTTTCTGGAAGAGAACTGCCCACACAGGAGGGGGAGCCACACAGGACAAGCATGTCATGATAAAACTATCTTCATAGCGGGGTGTGGTGGCAGGCACGTGTAGTCCCAACTACTTGGGAAGCTGAGGCAGGAGGAGGCTGAGACAGGAAGAGCAGTTGAACCCCAGGAGTTTGATTTTGCTGTGAGCTACTCTGATGCCACCGCACTCTAGCCCTCTAGTTGTCTAGAATACAACTCTGTCTCAACAAACGGACAAACAAACAAAGACATACAAACAAAAAACTATCTTCAAAGAGAAGCAACGGGAAGGACAATCCTGAGAACTGCGTGCTATCTAGCCCTCTCATTTACCCTCCATTTATGGGGCTTATAGTAGAAAGAGGAGAGTGCTAAAGAAAAGCTTTGAGCCTATAGTCAGAATAAGTGGTACAACTAATTCAGGCTATTCACTCTCTCCTGGACATTGACGACTTCAACTTTCCTCTTCTGTTTTCTGGTGTAGTCCAGCACATTTCTATCTGTAACATTTTTTTATGACTGAAAATTACCAGCTGAGCTTGCTGGAACTGATATATAAACAAGATTGCATTAATATTAATTCCCTAAGCACACGGTACAGGGACGCACTACTGCACCCCAGAGCAACCTCCTCGCTCCTTTCCACTGACACATGAGCGCTGTGACTCTACTCCGGAAATTCTCGAAGTCATTTTTCACATGCTGTGGATGATGTCTCATGTTCCTCATTCTGTTCAGGTGGTCTTATCAAGTTTCCGCATTGTCAATGTCTGATATCAAAGAGAATACAAGTGGGTGCACCAGGGGGCAGCCAGAACTCAAGGTTCCAGAGCAACAATGGAATCCAAGCAAAGGTGGACACTTCACACTTCCCCTAGACTTGCCCTGCACCATTTCACCTGGCCTTGGGCCATGTAGTTACATCCCCTAATTACACAGAGTATATCAAGATAAATTTTTGCAGCTTCTGGCTCTGTATTCCTTCTCTCAGAGTTTTGAAAAGGGGTTCAGGTCCATGGGACCAGGAGAAGCCATAGAGTACCATCCTCCATTAATTATAGTAAGGCTTATTTTTGTTCATTAATTAACAGTGATAACAGGAATAATAACTCAACTCCTGATTACTTAATGCCAGGTTGTATTCTAAGCAGCTAACATGAATACATTACGTTTAATCCCTCAAGCAGTGCCATAAAGTTGATGGGATAATGTCCATCTTGCAGCTAAGGATTCTGAGCCTTGGAAAAGTCTGTCCAGTGAGATAGCTGAGCCTTAAATCCAGCTCTTTCTTACTCCAAACACATTACACTGTATCATGATTTTCTTATTCCTCCTACTTCTCTCGTGGATTATACATATAGTCATTTATCTCTTCTAAATAGCATCCGCTTGAAAAAAAAGAAAAATACGAAGAGAAATTAAAAGAAGAAGAAGAATTTAAACTCAAAAGATACATATAGATAGACAAATTTAAATTTCACTTTGGGACTCAGGGCATTCTGCTTTCTTTAGAAATAGTAGTATCTTCCATCTACTTAAATCAAATAGTACAGATTATAATATATTTTGATGTTTTTAAAAAAAACACTTAGCAAGTCTCTCTTAATTAAAAATACCTTTTTTTATAGCTTCCTATTAGGAACCTAAAATATACATTCACATTGGATTCTGATGCAACAGTAAAAAAATTAAGATTTAATGTATACCTTTATGCAATTAATAGTCTAGAAGGGCAACAAGCACTAAGCAAAAATCACACAAGTATTTAATGATTGTAATTGTGTTACATGAAAAAGAGGAAAGGTACAGTCCTCCCTGAAAGTATTTAAGACACAGACATAATTTTGTCTGAATTGAACACACAGAAAGGAACCATGGGTGAGTTTTACTGCCAGCAATATGATTTTTTTCTTTTAGATTGATTAGTGCTGACAAAGAATAATTACTAGAATAATTGATATAACCATGCCAGCATATGCAAAATACCTGACATCTCTCTTGACACATAGCAAATGCTCAATAAATAACATTTCCCTCCCTCTCTGGCACCTTGGATACCTTGTACCTGTTATTTGCCTCACCCTCATAAGCTACCATATTTGACTGAATCTAAAATTACAGAGTTTGATGATGAAAATGATTTATTCTCTTTTGACGAATTCATTACTTCTTTTCATTTTCTTATCCAGGACCTTTTAATATATCTTCTTTGGTGGATGCTATGATACCTGAATGGGTGAAAAACAATCTATACTCATATAATCCACCTCATTTTTCTTCATTTCATTATATTTCCTGCTTTCACTTTTTTTGACTTTCCCAATATCAATTCATGTGATATTCCCAAATGTTCACCTCTGGGGTTTACACATGTTAGTTTCTGATACCCATCTTAGATGCCCTTATGAATATTAATAATTCAGATAAATATTTCTAGGATAAAGATATGTACTATCTTTAAGATTTAGGTTATATATGTTTTTTTCAACTGTTGGAAATAGAAAGGATAGTCAGGTTTTCCATTGCGGTTGATAGCCATGAGCCTCTGCCCAGTTAGAACAGTGTAACCTTGTTAAGTAACTTTTCAGTATAACCTTAGCTCATTCCAAGAGGATAGGCTGGTTCCTCACCTGACTATTGTATGTGAAGAGTTCCTATAGATCCTCCTTGGAAGCAGGCATTACGATAGCTACTGTATCCTCCAGTAAGTCATTGGTAATATAAGTTGCAGAGGTTTTCTTGGGTTCTGTCATACCACCCAACTTTTTAGCCAGAACAGGGAAAGCTCTCTACAAAACATTCTTAGATTCAATTGAATTTTTAATAAAACAAAAGAGAAAATGAAGAAAAAAATTGTCGGGTTACTGCCTTTAAATATTTGAAAGACTACCCTTTGAAAATGAGAATTAGATGCATTATGCTAATACTATGGGTCAAGGCTAGGATAAAAGGGGAAGGACAATTGAATGGGAAAGAGGTTTTGGGAAGCAGACTGTCACCATGTACAGAAAACCTTTGTGGTAGATGGAATTGTTAAACAAAAATGAGCTGGTGTGTTATATTGTCATGCTCTCCTAATTCTGACTTAACCAAATTGATGGCTATAAATGTGTCTGCACCCAAGGTTTTTTCTTTGTTTAGTAGTTCAAGTACATGATCTCTCATATCCTTAGTCCCTCTAAATTCTTATTTCTCTCAAACAACTGGCCTTCTCCCCCTTTAATTACAAAGCATGTGTGGGAAGACAAATATCACAGCAAGATATCTTTAACAACATACCAAGCACATTTTATTTTTCTTTATTAAATCATAACTGTGCACATTAGTGCATTATGTGGTACAATGTGCTGATTTGATATACAACGTGGAATGCTAATGTGAATCAGTTAGATGTAAGCATACCAAATACATTTTAATCAAAGAAAAAAAACACAGTTAATTCATGAAAAAAGAAATTAACAATCCACTACTTTCTCAAAAGTTGCCAATTTTTTTAACTTAATTTTATTTTTTATCTTGGTATAATTTCCAAGGAAAGAAGTACCTTTGAACTCTCCACCCATAGAACTCATGACTTAAGTTCCACAAGGGTCAGTTAATACCAAATGATAAAGAGAAGATGAGTTGAATATCTATGTCAGATTCAAATTAAAAAAAAGAATGATTTCAGTTTCTCTATGAATTTCCCAAATATACACTTCTTTTTTCACATACGTTGGTTGAATTTACAGCTTTGAAACAATGTAATGCTTCTTTTTCTAACTTATTTTATCAACCGGGTGTTAAAAATGAAAGGCTTAGCTAAGAGATCATCTGATCTTAACCACTCTATTTTGCGAGGAAACATGCTCACAGAATTGAAAGGAGGGTGAGGAAATAGAATTAGAGGCACTCACTGTGTATTGTGTGACTCCCTTTCCTGAGACACACAGGGCTTTGTAAACTCATTCCGCAATTCTGTATGACTTGGGTACCTGCTTAGCAAGTCTGGTCAAACAATAGGCCCCAGTTAGAAAGAACGCTGGCATCCTGAGTCCTATTTCTTTGTGTCTTGGCAAACCTTTATTGAGTATTCATCATGGCCTACATTCAATATTGAGTTCTGAAGATACAGATATAAAGAACCTAGTACATGGAGGGGTGGGAGAGCAGATGGAAGGAAGGAGGGCGGTGGGTAGTGGGTCACGGTATGGTGTTTGGGACACATCTTGGGAGAGGAACACATTTATAAGAGGGACTTTGCCTGACAAATGCAATTAGTGTAACCTGGATCTTTGTACACTCAGTGAATCTTCAACAATAAAAAATAATAATAACAACATTCAAACCCAGTGTTCAGGGAGCTCCTATCCAGAGGTGAAGAAAGGTAGTCCACAGACCAAAAAGTGGCGAGGGCGGTAAGAAAACAAAACAGCCTGAGCAGATGGTCAGACCTTCTATCTGACTCAGGTTTCGAAGAAGGTAAGTAATTCAGATGCTGAGAAAACAGGGATTTTGTCTTCTGTGCTAGATATTTGTCGGTCTTAGAACATTATGTAGGAGAATTTTATAAAGAACAATATGCAAACACATGAGAGAACAGGTTGGGCTAAAATTCAGTGCTTATAGTAAAATAAAAAAAAGGGAGTGGGAATGGGAGATTGACCTAAAAGTGAGATCAGCAAGAATGGGGCGGCCAAACCCTGGACTTTTGTGTTTGCCAGAAGCCAGTGGAAAGATTTTAAGTGGGGCAGTAGGCACCTGATGCCTGCATCCGGTGGGAGGGTGGAAGATGGGAAGGGGGGATTGAGCAAGTCACTGGCAAAAACGCCACTTGAGAGATTAAACAGTCACTTTAAAGAATAGAGAAAGTGTAACAGTTAACAGGTCAAATTAAAGAATAGAGACAGTGCTAATAAGGCTCCTTTGCCATAGACTGTGCTACATATTCAGAGGTCGTTATTTTTGAACTTGATATGTCACTTACTGCTAATGCCATTCCTAGTAGAATCTCTGAAGTAACAACAGACCGTGTGCTGCAAAGGTTATTTTTCTTAACTCAGGGTGTCCCTGTTCAGAATCACACTTACTTCCCAGAAGGAGGTTCTCAGGAGGGGTCTCAGCATGTGCTAACACCTGGAGAGGAGGAGAATGTGGCTTCCGACTCGGTGGGAACTGAAAGTTCTTCACCTTACTTGGAGGATGGCTTATAGACTGAAACTGGGAGAGGGAGGCAAAAGTAAGATTATGAAGGGCTTTTTGCAGTAGGTTAAGGATTTTGCATATAATTCTTGGGTCAAGAAGCAACATACTTTAGGAAATGGCAACAGTGATAAGGTAATGATGTCTGGGCAGGTAGGTTAGCTCTGCAATGACTCAGGCTCCTTCTACAAGAACACCCCGTGAGAAAGGCTTACCCTCAAGCAAGTGCAAAATGAACAGAGAAACTAGCACTTTGTAGTGTTATTCGTTTTTAGGTATTTAATATGACCTACCTAGTGTTTTGTTTTTAAAACTGTTTTCTCTTAAACATGGTGAATTTGTGGCATTATTCTCCTTCCATCATCCGTCCCTTAGGAGTGCTCATAAAAGGTGAAGACAGGTCTGTGGCTTTTTGGCTAAAACCAGCTGATGACGGGAATGTCAAAGCTCAGAGACACGTGAAGTGAGGGAAGGGGTATCATTATCTAGGTGACAGCTGAGACCAAATACTCATTGCCAGAAGTGGATGGTTACCAGGGGCTCACCAGGTTAGTCGTTAAAAGTTGGTTTTAAATGGAAGAAGTGAATCAGTGAGGCATTCGTGGCGTGTGAAAATTGAAAGACATCTGGATCAGCAAGAAATTCTAAAGAGAAATTCTTAAAATACTTACAGGGATTCCTATAGGGATATGGCTAGACATTGTCTGCAAGGGCCATGGCTATTCCAACTTTCAAGCTTTCATGCTGAAACTGCATTCTGCCAGCCTTAATTCTCCATTTAATTCTTCCTCTCTCTCCCTCTCTCTGTCTCCTTCTTTCTCTCTGATACTTACACATATATGCACACAATATACATGTACACAAGGCACAGACACTGGAAATATTTTAGAAGAGCTGAGTATACATTTAAAAGGGAGTTCAATTTAAGCTTGTGTTTTGGAACTTCATTTCTGATGAATGTTATGGGCCTGAAGTAGTAGAGGAGGCTATTATTTATTATTATTATTATTTTCTACTCTTTTGTTGCTATTGAATTGGGCCATGTGGTTGAACAAAAACTAACTGTCTACTCACTTGTTATATGCCAAGTTTTATATGCATTCTACAATCTCATTCCCCCCTAAACCTTAGGATATAGGTACAATCATTACATGCTTTTTAAGATTACATATATAATCTTAGACATATTAAATATTTGTACAGGAATAAATGATAGACCACTTTGGAAAACATAGAGTTACTATATGACCCTGCAGTTCACTCTTAGTGATATACAAAAGGGAAATAAAATATGCGTCTAAAAAAACCTTGCAACAAATGTTCATAGCAGCCTTATTCATAAAAGACAAATATTGAAAATAACCTGATTGTTCATCAACTGGTGATGGATAAAGAAATTGTGTAATATTCACATTACAGAATATTACTATTTAACAATAAAAGAGAAGAACAGATACATGTCTCAATGAAGAAAAATCTTGAAATCCTTATACTATATGAAAGAAGACATTACCAAAGACTACATATTGTATGATTGATATTACATTTCATGTCACTAATAGATAAATCTGTGATAGTTGAAAGATTAGCAATTACATTTTGCTGGGATTGGGAGAGGAGTTGGTAGGGAAAGGATAATGAGATCTAATGGGTTTCTTTGCCGGGTGTTGAAAATCTTCTAAAATTAGATTTTGGTGATGGCTGCAGAACTCTGAGTATATTAAGAAAACACTGAAATACTTTAAACAGTATGTGAAATTGATCTCTAAAGAGTTTTGGCCAGGATTTATATTCAGTCTCACTGTAGCCCTGAACTTGTCACTAATAGACTAATCAGCCTACTTACACGTGGGAGTTGTTACCATTAGTTGGTTGCTATCGAATACAAAATACACAGGGTCCAGAGATTCCTTTGTATCTTAACTTCACCTAAATAATATAGTCTTTCTCCACCTTGAAAATGAATTCTGTCCAGCTTCAAAATAGCAAACCCACTGCCTCATGGTGTCTTCTGTTCTAAAGCCCACATCCTTTCTCTTTCTTAAAAACAAAACAAAACAAAACAAAAAAAACAACTTCGCTTAAAACTTCTTGGTTCTATTCTTCTTCATCTGTTCTATGATTTCCCCCCATTATTGACTCTTCTCCGGAAATCCTGTTTCTTTTTACTGATTGTTCTCCAGCTCCAGACAGTCTCAGGTGACCCTTATCCTTAAAAGCAAAATGAAACAAAGCAAGAATCACTTCAGCGCCGTTCTTTTCCTCAACTGTCATCTTACATCGTGTTTCATTGCTGCTAAATTTGTTAAGAAAGGTCACTTAGAAATTCTGTGGCATTGGGGGGATACAACTCCCCCCCCCAAAATATCATCACAACATGGTTTTCACCCTTAGTGCTTATTTCCTTTGTAAAGTCATCCCCTCAAATTACCTTCTAATGGCAAAATTCAGTAACTCTTCTGCACCTCAAAACTGGAAAAAAAGTGGAGTCTTATAGTAAGACCAATTTAAGCTTCAGTACTACATCGCCAAGTGCACCATCCTTAGACTCTAAATATTCTTATTTTAATTAGTCTAGGGAAAAAAGTACTAAAAACCCTGTTCTGTCAGAAGCACTCATTAACTTAAAGGTGTTGGGCATAGTTATATATGTTTAACCAACTGAATTAACATTTCTTCATTTTAGAGAATGAAGACAAAAATTTAACTCAATCCTTAAGTGACACTGATTATACCTTCAATAGGAAATATATAAGGTGAAGGAAAGAATACCGCTTTGAGGAAAATAAAACTCGTTTCATTTATTTCAGCTTTTAATACAGTGTATGTGATAAGATCTTTACAATAAAATGTACAATATCAATTTGATTCATGTTCTAATAATTATTATTTTCCATTTCTTCTTACTAATTGTAAGAATTGTAAATGGAAAATCAATTCCAATCTCAGTTTTTCTTGAGTTTAAATATTCTTGAGTAGAGGAGAATATTTCAGAGTTCTCATTCTATTTTTCTAATAGTATAAAGGCAGAACTTTAAAACATTAATTTACATTAAAAATATAAGATGAGGTCATTACCAAGTGAGAGTAATTACTTCCAAAACTCAAGAATTCAATAGAAGTTATGGATGATATTTTTAACAACTTTACATAAAGTTAATTTTTTAAAAATATCAAAATCAATATATCCATTTGCATTCATTAGGGGATTAGAACTGTCTTGCTGGAGGTTAGAGGGTGAAGAAATGGGCCAAGAAGCAATCACAGTAAATTTAAGCTTCATTTACCATGATTGTTGGTATCAACTGGCTACTGGGGCAATAATTTAAAAAATAATGGAAAGATGGAAAGAGAATTTTTATGCTCAATATAATTCCTTATGTTCATTTCAAGTTAAGAGCCTATGGTGGGAAGAATTTTGTCAGCCATAATTTTGACATGCTGATGTTACTTTCATGACTGTACCTTTTCACATGCAACTAAGTTTGCTAATTGCCTGACTTTAAAATCGAAAGATTATCCTGGATGATCCAAGTGAGCTTGATATAATCAATCAATCACATGAGTTCTTAAAAGAATTTTCTTTAGCTGATAGCAGAAGAGAAGCCAGAAATTCAAAGCATGGGGTTTTAACATGCTATTAGTCACTTGAAAATGAAAGGGGCTTCAATCCTGCAATTTCATGGAACTAAATTTTCTCAGTAACCTAAACAAACATGGAAGCAGAGTCATCCCTACTGCGTCCCAATGAGGGGCCAGCCCAGTCCGGACTTCAATTTAGACCCACAAGACCTTGCATTGAGAATGCAGCTAGGCTTATACATCTAACACAAGGAAATATAAAACAATGAATTGATGTGGTTTTAAGCCACTGAGTTCATGTTAATTTGTTATAATAGCAATAGAAAAGTAACAGAGGCTCTTACCAGTAATTTTATAGTGATATGGCAAGCCTTGATGTAGTTGACACTGAAAACGACAGAATGTGAGATTTTTAACTTGCAATCTGTCCATGAATTCATACATATGCTATCTTACAGAGAGAATTGAAAGATACCATTGCTAGACTATTTTCTGTGTTTTATATCCTTGTGTATGACAGAAATAGTAATATGTCATTGCTGGGTGTATATCATGGTGTTATACTTATGTATGAAAGATAAAGCCAAACTATCTTGATTGCAGTGTAGTTGTGAATTCAATCTCTCAATATATAGCCTTTATATTTCTCCCGAGGAAGAACAAATTAAACTTGGTCTTCAATGTGTTGATTCTGTACATGCAGTCAATATAAAACAGCTGATGTGAAAATAATTCTTCTGCCCAGAAGTGATGGGGGAGGAATTTGAATGGTTTCAGTTGTTTCTCAGTGTGATAAGCTCTAGTTATGTAACAGAGAAATATAGTCTTTGCGACTCTTTAAAAGATCAGGTACTGTAGTTGAGTCATAATGGCAATTACAGTAATGGTTTAGAGAGCTGTGTAGCTACATTTTAGTTATAGATGGATTCTGCTCTGTCAGAAAAAATTCAGATCCCAGCGATAGGAACAACTCAACACCACCATCCCAGTACTGTGAAAACCTGTCTCCTATCAGGTGGAACAGGAGACAACTGTCTTGACACTACTACATGAGTTGCTCCCTCTTAATAATTAATAGTTTCAGGATCAAAGGCATTGGCTTCTATGCAGGTAATCAATTCTTAGGCAGAACTTACTTCATTTTTCTAAACTGCAATGTCATCAATATACTACTTTCAATTTTCATTCACCTAGTACTGATAAAAATTCATCCAGTACTGATTATGGACCAATTGGGCTGCTAGATGGGAAGGGGGGTGAATATTTACAAAGGTTATAACCCCTACCCTCAAAAGTATACTTCTGTGGCTCATTGAGTAGGGCACTGGCCCCATATACCAAAGGTGGCAGGTTCAAACCCGGCCTTGGCAGAACTGCAAAACAGAAAAATAGCCAGGTGTTGTGGTGGGCGCCTGTAGTCCCAGCTACTCAGGAGGCCGAGGCAAGAGAATCGTTTAAGCCCAGGAGTTGGAGGTTGCTGTGAGCTGTGTGATGCCACAGCACTCTATCCAGGGCAATAAAGTGAGACTCTGTCTCTACAAAAAAAAAAAAGTATACTTCTGTAGAAGGACAGATGTACACAAATATTAATTGAAATACAATGTGATGAGTGCTACAATACAGATAAATATTACATATAAATGTGTACTAAAGTAAAAGTACTGCATGTAATGTTTTCAAGCAAGAAAGTCTACACAGATAAAAAAAAAAACACTTGAGGGGTTTTAGAAGATAAAAAGAAATAGGCAAGAGGGGCTTAAGTTCTATTTGGAGGCAGAAGAAGCATTCTAGACTTCAAACAGATCATGCATTTTCTCCATATGATGGATTTTCAAGCATATAGGTCCAAAAATATATAAGATAAGATCTATGTTGTAGAACTGTAACACCAATTGCATTTGGGAGATTGCATGGATCCAAGAGGGACAACAATTCATCACTGTTGAGTGTGAGGTGATAATCAGATTATGAAATAAAAGTGTCATTCAGAAGGTGGGAATCAGTCTGGAGTTGACGCCTTGCATAAATCTCCATCAAATAAGAAAGAGAGAGTGGACATCAGAGTACAAACTCCAGAACTGAGCTTTGGGTGGCGGGGGGGGTCTCCTAGTATAGGAGGAGAAGGAGATAGAGGAGAAAGAGAGCAATTATTTACATGAAGGAAATAGAAAAATATATAGAACTTAGAGAAATGGAATGACTTGGAAACAAAGTAGAATGAGTTCCAAGGGGGTAAATATTTGATGCTAATTAATGAGGACTGGGAATTAACATTGGATGTGGGAGAAATTTTATTTATTAGAGATACTTAATAGAACATATTGAGGGGCTCTATTATAATAATTAACAATCTAGGTTCTATAGTCAGTAGATCTAAATTTACCTGGTGTCTATTATAAGTCCTCAATCAATAGTTCATACATATTGTTGAAATTATCTGAGAGTGTTGGGGCAAAAAGCTGTCTAAATTTAAATAGCCACTAGTGATGTCAATAAGCATATTCACAAGTCTGGGCTTGAATTTTGTAGTCTAAAGAAAATTACTATCACAGGATAAATAAAGGTAAATTTTTATCTTGTTGTTAATTGCACATTCTGGGTGACATTTTCCAGTAAATATTCTACCATAAATATTTCCAAAGTAATGACTATTTTCCCAACAAGAAAGTGATAGTGGATAGTGTATTTTTAGAATAAATATTATGGCAGTGGTTTTGCTGTGATTGCCTGATGTTTTCTAATGTAATTTAGGCATATTTTAGTATGAACTATGCAAGCTAATAAATGTGAGACTTGGAACATCCCCCGTCATCTTGAGTGTCATAAATGAAATGTACCTTGTCCATTGCTGTGACTGGCAGATCTATTATTTCCTAAACTACACGAATAGTGCCTTTGGGAAGATCAGATGATGAGGTAGACAGTTCTATGGTCTACTGGTCTAGTGGCAAAGATTTCCACAGTATGTCAGAAGGTTTAAGAACGCCACAGCCTAAGTTACATCTCAATTACCCTTGCTATTGAATTGACAGAAGAAAAAAAAAAAAGGATAGGTACTGGTAGTCACTATTTTTCTTTCACTTGCAAAGAAAGACATCAACTTTGTACATGGTTCTTATTGTGTTATTATTTTATAAAGTTTAAAGATTCTTTTGGTGGTAGAACATAAAACACTAACACTAGAACAGTTGAAATGCAGGACCCTTTGCTCCTGATTGTGCTCCAAACCATGTAGGTGATGGCACCAGGCTTAGGGTAACAGCAAACTCATGAGGCAGCTCATGAACAACAAGTGGGATGAGGCTCCAGCTGAGCTCCCTGTGGATGGATTATTTGAATAATTTCGCAAGCTCCAGGGACTAGAGGTTATCCCTAACTCTCTGGTGTTTGGCCCCAGGGCGGTTAGGGTTCCCTCAAGCTGACTTCAGAATGCCAGAATCCAAAAAAAGGAAGCAGTTGAGATATAGATTTAATCAGTTGCTCAAGAAGAAAAAGGGCTCAAACCAAGCCAAGACAGTATTAATATGATCATTCTATGTGTATATATAATTATGACCATCTACTGAATATTACAACAAGCTACAAAATAAGAAGTATCACTAACTTTGTACTACATGTGTAAAAAATAAGTTTCAGAGAGCATATGTAAATTGGTCTTTCTCTTTTATTCTTTTTTTTTTTTTTGAGACAGAGTCTCACTTTGTCACCCTGGGTAGAATGCTATCACATCTTTATAGCTCACAGCAACCTCAAATTCTTATGCTAAACAGGTCTTTCTTTATGCTTCAGCTTTCCAAGTAGCTGGACCACAGGCCACCACCAGAACACTAGTTTTTTTTTTTTTTTCAAAGTCTCAAACAATAGACCACTAATATTTATAAATAAAAATAGAAGATAATTTCAAAAAACAGATCATGTCAAATCTTACAAACAATAGGAAAAAATAAATACTTCAAATGCATTCTACTTCATCTGGATATACCAATTAGAAAAAATATATTATTGCAAAGGGAAATTATAAACATATTTATATATGTTTAGGTATGCAATATCCTAAACAACATATTAACAAGTTGAATTAAAAATTATTGTTCAAACAATGTACTTTGGTCGGAATTAAATTAGTTTTTCTATTTTTTAGTAAACATGGGTCTCACTCTTGCTCAGGCTGGTCTAGAATTTGTGAGCTCAGAGAAGCCTCCCAAAGTGCCAGGATTACACAGGTGAGCCATCCCACCCAACCTAAGCAAATTGATCTTGGGTTACAAGATTTGTAACTGACAGAGGTTAAATTCAATGCTCATTTAACTAATGTAACAATATATGAGAAGTTACAGACAGGAGCCCTCCTTGCTTTCAAGCTTCTAAATTCTCTTCTTTTCTCCTGAATTTATTCCATTGCCTGCCAAATCTTTATGAGTAGCACCAACCTAAGGGAGGAAGAGAAACTCAAGTAATTGAATCTCCACAATGTGGAACAAGGGATTCATTCAAATATTATGTAAACGTATTTGCATTTTCACTGTATCTAGTTGTGCAGCTCTGGTCATCACTTTTCCCTTTTTGGAGCCTAGTTCTATATTTTTCCATCCAACTGACCCATTAATTTCACTTAAGAGTGAAGACCATGCATAAGAAGGTGTCCTCAAAAAGTTACAGTCACTGTACAATGATTAAGGGATCCTCCCTCAGCTTTGAAACAGAGTGCTCAAAGACAGAGAACTGTGAAAGCCACTGACGGGGTCAGAGAAAACTTATTAAATTGGAATGGGGAAGGTGTACCCTTTTCGAGTAGGGACAGGAGAAGAAACGGGGCATGTGGAAAAGTTAGACCACTGAAGTCTTTTCATACCATGTCAAGGAACTTCAACTTTATATTTTGTTTTTTTGCACAATTTATTTTACGCATCTCATTGCATTTTAAAGCATCAATTCATATTAGAAATACTGCTTTCTTGACAATGCAAAAGAAACAGTGGAGCAGAGAGAGAGGAGAGTAGAGGAAAGAAGCCAAGGGGAGAGGCTGTTGTGGGAGTCCAGAGAGAGAAAATGAAAAGCTGTATCTCGTCAGTGGCAATGAGAACAGGACAAAGATGGAGACAGGAGGTAAAATCAGCTGCAAATGAAAGATCACAGTGCAACCTACAACCTGTGAGCAACCTATTGGGGGACAATTGTGTTCGTGAGGATTCTTTTAAATACCAATAAGTGAATGTAGATCTTAGGTCACACTATGGCATTAATTCACTGTTGTGCAAGGTAGAGTCATAGGTCTTGTAACAACTGGGATCCCAAGCATGAAGTGTCAGTGTGTTCTTAACTCTATCCCCTGAGAACAATGGGTTTGTGAGTGCACTCTGACGTTAATACTTGAAAAATGTAAGTTATATTTGCTAAAACATGATCACATTTTAATGTAATAGAATAAAAGGGGAAATGTTTTCACTGTTCCTGGGAATGAAGCTATATTTTCCCTCCCTTTTGGAGTTTCAGAACCCTACCCCCCAAAAATAGCTTTAGGAAAAAAGAAATTAAATGGCTCTGATGTTATATCTTCTTTGCTGTTTATTTTTTTCCTTTTATTAAGTCATACACATAGTTCATAAATACAGAATTTTATTCTGTATGAGAGGATTCTATGAACAAGAAAAAGAAATGTAGAAAGAGTCAATATTCTTTTTCCCTTTAGGAATTCATTGAGTGATAAAAATGGCTATTCTGTCAAGATTTATCATCATAAAAAAGGAATATCAAATGAATCACCTCTCTTTTCTTTCTCCAGCAAATTATTTCTGCTGTCCTTTCATGAGACACTCTCTAACTGAGATAAAACTTAAGGAAAGATTGCATTTTAGCCGTTTGGTGTCTTAGTACCTTGAGTCAGTTAACTTTCTGTACTGAGAGGTTTATTTATAAATGCTAGACATGGAGGAGTTTGTACTTTTAGTACAATGTAGATTCCAGGCTTCGAGGCAGATAAAGCAGTGTGAGAAGGATCATGATGAGGAGACTACCATTAGCGGTACCCTAATGAAAATGTCTCAAAGTATTTGAGCTATGTTTCCAGGTGAAGTCAGTGGTAGCTACGTGCCTAGGCTAGACTGTTGGTGTAATAACTGTTTTAATTCACATTTGTTTAATTATTCTTAATTGCAGTATCACTCCTTATAACTGCTTCATGGTTTTTCTTTAAAATTCAAATTTATCTGGTTTAATATTCTTACACAAAAGGAGCTTCTCAAGGATACCTTTTGTTTACATTTGCTATTTTGCCCAAACCTCCTATTTTAAGTATTCTGTGCATTCTTGTTTAAGAAGTAACACTTGAAAACAACATATTTTATTTTAAAATAAAAATTATTAAATTGATTTTAAAAATTCAGTTTCAGAGATTGTATTGTAAAAAACCTTACTCTGTAAGTTTAGCTCACATCATAAAATCCCAAAACTATAGATGTTGGTGTGGATGTGGAAAAAAGGGAACACTTCTGTATGGCTGGTGGGAATACAAACTAATACATTCTTTTTGGAAAGAAGTTTGGAGATAACTTAGGGATAAATAGACCTGCCATTTGATCCTGCAATTCCTCTACTAGGAATATAACCAGGAGATCAAAAATAACTTTATAACAAAGATATTTACACCAAAATGTTTATTGCAGCCCAATTCATAACTGCTAAGTCATGGAAGAAGCTCAAGTGCCCATCAACCCACAAATGGATCAATAAATTGTGATATATGTACCATGGAGTATTATACAGCCTTAAAAAAGATGGAGGCTTTACCTCTTTTATGAGTATTGGATTGAACTGGAACATATTCTTCTTAGTAAAGTATCTCAAGAATGGAAGAAAAACTATCCAATGTACTCAGTTCTACTATGAAACCAATATGTAATCACCCATGCTTCCTTATGAAAGCTGTATCCCAACTACAGCCCAAGATGAAGAGGAAAGAGGAGGGGGAGGAGCGGACAGGTGGAGGGAGAATAATCAGTGAGACCACACCTACGGTGCATTTTATAAGGGTACATGTCAAATTTACTAAGTATAGAGTATAAATGTCTTAACACAATAATTAAGAAAGTACAGTGAAGGCTATGTTAACCAATTTGTTGTAAGTATTTAAAATTATATATAAAATCAGCACATTGTATCCCAAAAGTGCATTATTGTACATAGCTATGATTTAATTTTTAAAAGAATAAAAAGCTAATAATAAATTTAGAAAGAAAAAAGAAAACCTTATTCTCTTAGCATTCATTGCAGTTAGATATAGACACTATTTTTTTTCTAATTTTCTGCTTTGCTTGTTTAAAATTTGCTTTACCTTTTTATAAATTTTAGAGAGTTTAGTTAATATTTTCATTACACTTAAATTTTAATATGCATCTATATTTCTAATAAGCCTCAAATTGTTTAGTACCATTCTGTTCCTCACAAGTGGATAAAGATTCCAATTTTTAATCCTCTTAAAACTTCACTTCTGTTTTGGGAAAAGCCTAGGGTGGTATAGAAAAACTGCCCTCCACACTGTGATGATGTCAAGAGACCAAAGCATGATTCGGACAAGTCCAGGTCATTGTGTTAGATGGGCTTACTGGAGGTTACTTGCACAGGGCTTTCATTCCTACTCAAGACAGAAAGCACTCACTCGTGGGTGGTGGCAGGAGTTCTTCAGAGAGCAGAATCTGCATTTCCTGGTTATGGTATAGTCTTAAATTCCTTTTGGCAAGTGACACAAAGCTCTCTCTATGTGTCATATGTTCACACATGATACATGGTATGCACAGCACTTCTCATTAGGTGCAGACTTTAGTATTACAACTATCTAAAGAGTACTATGAGACAGTTAAAGCAATTTAAAACAGTTTATACTAATCTTAACAGTTATGGCCATCTACACAAAAGAGCTTTTTAAGAATATCCTTTGAGCTGTATATTTCATTCTACTGCCTCCCTTTGATCTATATATCTAAATTTAAAAGAAACCTGCCCAAGTTCTGTTAAACATTAAAATCCATTGATGGAGAATCCATTTTTTTCCCTCCATATCATGTTCTTTATTTAAGTGTTTTCTGAAAGCTTTTTGTGTAAAATTAATTATTATTTCATAGACAATATTGGGTTAAGATTTAAAATGTATTTTAGTATTTTTTTAATAACACAAATTATCTTGCACTGGACTCCTATAGTCTTGACTTTTCTTTGTGCTGAAGTGCCTCCGTTAGTAATTCTTTCAATAAAGTCTGTGGGTAATAAACACCCATTAGTTTTCACAGGTCTTGTTTTTTTTTTTTTTTTACTTCATTTTATCTCTTAACTGATAGATTTAAGGGCTATAGAATTCTAAACTGATAGCTGGTTTTGCTTAACATTTTGAAAATATCAATCCACTCTCTTCTGGCTTATATTGTTGTTAATGGAAAGTCTGCCATTGGTTAGCATCCATATATTATGAATAAATTTTCTTTTTATCTGCTAGTTTTAAAGATTTTGTCTTTAATGTTAATGTTCCATAGTTTTACTACAATTTGTCTAGGATTGGGTTTATTTCAATTCTCCTAATGGCATTCAGTACAACTCAGGTGTTTTATTCTGTGGGCTATATTGTCTTCCTTACCTTCTGGAAAATTCTCAGTCATTATATCTCTCAATATTGCATCTCTGTCATTTTCTCTAGTCTCTTCTTACTGAATGCCTAGTGAATAAATATTGGAGTCTTCTAATCTATTCTTTATAGGAGTAGTGATCGGCCAGTCCTTCGCGTGAAAACTGGGACTGACTTCTGTACCTTTTCCCCTAGAGTTTTGCCAAGGACCTGTACAGTGCTACTGCCTGAGAAACTGGGAACCTTCTTGGTGTGGTGGGGTTAAGTGGCTCTGTCTTGTTTTCATCTGGTCTCTGTTTTACCCTAGAGAATCAGATACTCTGGCTTGAAGTCTGAGCTTCTGTTTGTATCCTTGGGGTCGCATTTCTCCTCAGCAGGATTGATGTGCGTTCTTCGACCTTCATATCTGAACCATCAACTTTCTTGCTAAATTTCTGTCCTTTAACTCTCTTTCTGGACTGGAGCCTCTGTGGAAAGATGGCTGCAGATCACCATCTTGGCTCTGCCCCTCTTTAAATTTTTTTATAAGATTCTTTTGATGTTCAGGCTGAGTTCCTCAATACTGGTTTCTAATCTCAGTAACTTCTAATTGATTTTGCTTATATACTTCCAAAAGTTTTTGGCTTTATTTACTTATTTATGAGTGTTCTTTCCTCATTTATATCTTAAAAAAATCAATGTTCCTTACTTTAAAATTATTTCAGGAAAATAAATTAATTTATTAAAAAAACATTTTAGAAAATTATTATTTTGACTATTTTTAGCATAAATGTTTCTCACTTTTTTATTTAAATTTTGATTTACAGGATCATCTTGACTGGGGCTTTCCTCCTCTTTCTCCCTTTCTGTTTCTTTCTCCTTTACATTCAAATTTCTCTTTCTGTTTATTATGAAATAGCTTTTATGAAAGCTCTCGGGGTTGCTATAAGAGCATTTGATCTCCTAGGTGAAGCTGAGGCAACCTGACTTACAGGAATGCATTTTAGCTTGGGCTCTGCAGGTGAGCTACTGTTGAGTTCTTAGAAAATTGCTTCACATAAGCCATGGGGCCCACACTTGTATTTTCACTGGCTTTTAATAATTAGAGAGTACTAGCACACCCTAACTTTAAAATGTGAATCTGACTCATATTTCCTGTGTGTGGGCACTGATTATTCTCAGTAAAAATCAAAACAAAGCCAGGTGGGGTGCCACATACCTATAATCTTAGCACTCTGGAAGGCAAAGTTGGAAGGCTTCCTTGAGTTCAGGAGTTTGAGACCAGCCTAAGCAAGAGTGAGACCTCATATCTACTAAACATTGAAACATTACCCAGGTGTTGTGTTGCACACTTGTAGTACAAGGTACTCAGGAGGCTGAAGTAGGAGCATCACACAAACCCAGGAGTTTGAGGTTGCTCTGAGCTATTCTGAGCACTCTAGCCTGGGGCAACAAAGTCAAAATCTATCTCAAGCAAACAAATAAACAACAAGAACATCAACAACAGCAACAACAAATCCAAAACTCTGTCTTTATTACCTGCAGATTTGAGGCCCAGCTTCCCAGTTTTAACACATTTTATTTCATTTTACTCTGCCCTATCCTCAAGATTGATATGAGTGGAAGTAAACTTTGTTTTGTTGATGTTATTGACTTCCAAACACCCAAATTTTGGATATGAGACTATGACTTTTGTTTTATATCAATTGTAACTCATTTAATTTTCTGTATCAATAAACATTCCTAGATTTTGTCTTCATATCTGTTTATGCAAGCAAAAGGTTTTTGACCTATTTTTGGTGCCTTATGACTATTGAAGAGGGAAGTGAGTGATTCTGTTATATATGAATTTTATATTTCGCATGATAACTTCAAACATAAAAGCCTCCTAAAAACCCACACACATACTCAAATTTGACAATGAAAGAAAATAAATGTAAACAAATAGCAAAATGTCAGATCTGTATATTTTTTGGTTGTTGATAGTGGTTTTGTGTTTTATAGGTTTTATGTTTGTGTGTTTTATTTTTTGCTTTCACTAAATAACAATGCATACTTCCAAAAGTAACATTTCCTTTAATCAGGCCCAATACCTTAGAAGACAGCCCATGAGAGCATAGCTGGTGATTGAATTCCCATAGCTTTCAAAATACATTTTGCCTCACTGAGCTGTCAGCTGTCAAAGGCAGGAACTGTAGATTGCTAATACATGGCTACAGTCTTAGTGGTACAGAATATTCCTTGGTCTTGAGGAAATTGAAAAAGAAATCCCAAACTGCCAGTAACTTGTAGTGGTTTCGTGTTAGGAAATCAAGAGGAATTTCCAAGTGGAAAATTTATGGCTGATAGAACCTTAGAAGAGGGACAAAAGCTCGTATGGAAAAACTATAAACAAATCTCAAGTGAAGGTCTTATCCAAGCCTATAGATTTCATATCTTGGGCTGAGGGGTCCAGGGGCATATCTCAAAGTTAACAAAATGATATATAAAACTGTTTTGGTGGCTGTGAAGGCTACCTTCCCTAGGGCTGTTTAAAGTGATCTATTCTACAAGGAGAGTAAAAGTCACTATTTAATGTGTGTATGTGTGCGAATGTGTGTGTTCATGCCTTTGAGAGTTTTGTTTTGTTTTGTCTTTACTGTACATCCATCCAATTTGGGGGTGTTTACTCTGTCTCTACTACTTTTTTTTTAATGCACTTCATTTTTAAGTGGTTTTAGGTTTGTAGCAAAATTGAGCAGAAAGTGTAGAGAGCTCCCTTATGCCCCCATCCTGAACACACACATGGCCACTGCCACCATCCACATCCCGTACCACAGTGAAATATTTGTTACAATCAATGACCTGACATTGACACATCATTATCACTCAAAGTCCATAATTTATATTGGAGTCATTCTTGGTGCTGCAGATTCTGTGGGTTTTAACAAATGTTTAATGACATGTATCCACCATTAGAATATCATACCAAGTAGTGCTAATGCCCTAAAATCCTTCTAACTCTGCCTATTCATCCATCTTTGCCTCCACCAAAGAGGCAAACTACTGGTAACTACTGATCTTCTCCTGCCAGGCAACTTCTCCTGTCATTGAAATTTTTCCTTTTCAAGAATGTTATACAGTTGGAATCATGCAGTGTATGTTCTTTTCAGACTGACTTATTTAATTTAGTAATAAGTATGTGAGATGCCTCCATATCTTTTCATGGCTTGATAGATCATTTTATTTTATTACTAACCAATATTTTATTATCCGGATTTATTGATTTATTTACCTACTTTTTTATTTTTCTGCTCACCTACTGGAAGTCATCTTGGCTGATTCCAAATTTTGGCAATTATGAATAAAGCTGCCGCAAACATTCATTCATACATGGGTTTCTGTGTGGACAAACATTTTCACCTCCTTTGGATAAATATCAAGGAGATCAATGTTGAGTTGTACAAGGCATGTTTAATGTTGGAAAAACTGCCAAACTGTTTTCAAAAGTGGTACACCATTGTCCATTCCCACCAGTAATGAATGAGAGTTTCTGCATTCCACATCCTTGCCAGAATTTTTTGCTGTTAGTATGTTGGATTTGGCCTTTCTGTGAAATGCTGTTTTAGTTGTCGGTTACCTAATGCTATCTGATATAGAACATCTTTTCACTGCTCTCTTGCCCTCTCTATATCTTCTCTGGTGAGGTGTCTGTTTGGGTCTTTTGCCTATTGTTTAAATCAGGTTGTTCCATTTCTTATTGTTGAATTTAAGGGGCTCTTTGTATGCTTTGGATAACAATATTTTTATATGTATCTTGCAAATATTTTCTCCAAGGCTGTGGTTTATCTTCTCATTTTTGAACAGTGTCATTTTCAGAGCAGAAGCTTGTGACTATAATGAAGTCCACATTATCAATAATTTCTTTCATGGATTGTACTTTGGTTTTGTATCTAAAAAGCCATCACTGTACCTAAGGCCGTACTCATTTTCTCCTGTTATCTTCTAGAGCAGCAGTTCTTGTAAGTTGTGGGACGCGACTCATACGAACTGTATTAAAGGACCACCGCATTAGGAGGGTTGAGAACCACTGTTCTAGAGGCTTTGTAAATTTGTATCTTACACTTAAGTCTGTTAACCATTTCAAGTTAATTTGGGGGACAAGTAGACAGACTGTGTCTAGGTTCTTCTTCTTTTTTGTTTTTTAAATACATGTAGATGTCCAATTGTTCTATCACTATTTATTGGAAAACTATCTTTTCTCCCTTATATCATTTGAATATTTGTATGTTTGTGTTATTGTCAAAGATCAGTTGCTTATATTTATATTGGTCTGTTTGTGGGCTCTCCATTTCTGTTTGGTTTATTTATTCGTCCTTTTGTTTCTAACTGATACAATACTGTCTTGATTACTATAGCTTTGTAGTAAATCTTGAAGTCAGGAAGTGCCTGTCTTCCGGCTTTGTTCTTCTTCCATATTTATGTTAGCTTTCTTGGGTCTTTGGTCTTATATAACTTGCTGAGATTTTTGACTGTGATCACATTGAAACTATGGGTCAATTTGGGAAGAACTGACACATCTTGACAAATTTAAATCTTTCTATCCATAAACATGAAATGTATCTCCCTTTATGTGCCTCTTTTATGTCTTTCATTAGAGTTTTATAATTTTTTTATAGAGATCTTATAGGCATTTTATTAGCATTATACACCAGTGTTTCATGTTTAGGTACTGATATAAATGATGTTTTGTTTTTAATTTCAAATTTTATTTTTCATAAGTGGTATGTAGGAAGATAATTGATTTTGAAAATTAATCTTCTATCCTATAATTTTACTGTAATTGCCTTTTAACTCCAGGATTTTATGTTTTGTCAGTTCTTTTGGATTTTCTACATCGATAATCATAACATTTGAACAAGAAAGTTTTATTTCTTCCTTCCCATTCTGTATATCTTCTATTATTTCCTCCTATATTATTCCCTAACTAGGACTTCCATTATTGTATTGAAAAGGTGTGTTAAAAGGGGACATTCTTGACTTATTTCTTAAGGCAGGAAAGCTTTTAATTTCTCATAATTAGATATAATATTAACTATAGATTTTGTTGTCAATGTTCTTTGTCAAGTTAAGAAACTATACCTCTATGCTGGTTAATCTTAGCAGGGTACTGGGGAAACTTATTAAATGTAGAGTATCAATGTCTTTATATAGTGATCAAGAAAATGCCATGAAGGCTAACTGTAATAGTACGATCAAAACATTTCTGAATGTATATGAATCGTGCCCTATGATTGCACCAATGT
>CAUYON010170552.1:0-36838 GCA_963573935.1 Arctocebus calabarensis
TGTGATGCTAGATCTCAGTTTTCTCACATGCTGACTAAATGGTTTTTTGCCATGGCTCAATAGCTTTCGAGGCACATCTTCGGTGGGATAGTATCTAGGCATTTTGCGAAGTTTAACCACCCGAGTACCACCATTCTTGTCTCCACCAACTGGTTTTGTAACAGTGGCAAGGACTTTCGTCTTCTTTTTCTTTTCAATCTTGGATTTAGCTGCTGTGTATTTCCTCTTATACGTTGCCTTTCTCGAATACATGGCAGATCGGGAATATCTGCCTATTCCTCTGACCAGAACAGGATTTCGGCTGCAGTGGGGCTTCCCCTTCTTGGCCTTAGGCTTCTTTTCTTTATTAACAGGTTTCTTCTCTTCTCTTTAGTAACCGGCTACTCAACTTTTTCACCCGCCATCTTGCAAGACGGGAAAGAGAATTAAAGTCCGTTAGGTGACTTTCTTAAGGTCGCACAGCTGAAAAAGGGAGTATTTAGGGCTAGAACCCTGGCAATTTCCCCCAGATTCTCGGCTCTTAAGCACAGTGCTCTATTGCCTTTTCAAAGAGTACTGGGCATCATTCTCCTTGTTAAACAGTTAATTTAATTCCAAAAGACCATAGTCTCCCCAATTCATGTTCTGGAAAAATGAACGTTCATATTTTAAAATCACAAAGCCCATTTTAGACAGAGAGTGTTATGCTTTTGGTTAAAATAGCAATTATTTTGTCAGATAGTAATATAACTTCTAGAAAGACTAATTTTAATGCAATGGAATTAACTTTCTAGTAGACACTTATTTTCTAATTTTACAAACTAGACAATTTAATTTCCTGATCATTAAACAAAGCAAATTTTAGAGTCTTTACTAATTGTTTGATAACAATTTTGGCAAAAATAAGAATTACCCTTTTTTCTTTAGTAACTACTACTTACATAAACTAAGTCTTATCCCTGTCTTATCTGAAAGTGATTTTCCAAAATGATATGCAAAGGTATGTAAAAAATAATTGCTTTTCTTCAATAAATTAGAATGACTTTTTGAGAAGATAAATATAGTTATTCAAAGTGCAATTCTCACATGAAAGTCTTAGCTGTTAAATTTAAAACAGCTTAAACTAGATGGTGTGAAAAAGAAATATAGAAGACAGAACACTTACAGTAAGAATGCTTAAAGTCGGCTCGGTGCCCGTGGCTCAACGGGCTAAGGCGCCAGCCATGTACACTTGAGCTGGCGGGTTCGAATCCAGCCCCGGGCCCACCAAGCAACAATGATGGCAGCAACCAAAAAATGGCCAGGCGTTGTGGCGGGCACCTGTAGTCCCAGCTACTTGGGAGGCGGAGGCAAGAGACTCGCTTGAGCCCAGGAATTGGAGGTTGCTGTGAGCTGTGATGCAACGGCACTCTATCCAGGGTGATAGCTTGAGGCTCTGTCTCAAAAAAAAAAAAAAAAAGAATGCTTAAAGTCAGTTGGACAATTTCTGCAGTGTAAGTGCTCCCACCATGGCCAGTTTCAAGCTACCAAGATGAGATCACAGAACATAGAGTTGGGAAAAGTTGAGTACAAACTGCTCTGCGGAGTTGGTATGTGCAGGCCTGGCACCCTAATGGCTCATAGTCAACCATTCACAATCCAGACACAAGCACATGTTTTGAGTGCATATTTTGTGTCTCGTGTTGTGCTGGATATCCCAACAGGAGCCACAGGCCAAGTAGAATGAGGCCAGGACTATGAATAAGTATGTCCTGTGCAAGGTCTAAGAAGCCTCTCCTGAGCAGAGGGATGTGGAAGAAAAAGGAGTCTTTGTCTTTGAGGAATTTGGGAAGAGAAGTGAGCGTGGCAAGTGCCTCTTGCAATGAGTATTAATCAGTAGTGACAATTGCACATTATAGGTGCTCAGTAACATGCATTATAGTCCCATGTGAATACGAAGTGCAAGTCCCTGTCCATTCTACACAGAATCCAAACATCTTTCAAAAGCACAATCTTGACTTTTCTATTTTAAAGCACCTGTTTTAATTATAATTTAGTCTATTTGTCCTTGCATTGTCAGAAGTTATGTCATTCTTTGTTTCCAAAAGTGGCAAAACTAACTAAAAAAAAGTCTTGATCTTGGTTTAGAGAAACAAAATCTAGATCCATGTGGTCTGGGCTTGAAAGTCACTATGTGAGTTAATTCTAGAAAAATGTTTTCTAGTATCAGTCAACATTATTTTTTGATTTATGCATAGAAGTAGCTACCCTTTGTTTAGCAATGCGTGTGTGTGTGTGTGTGTGTGTGTATGGCAAATGGAAAAGGAGTAGTTCATCATAGCTATCACTATCTGCAAGGATCTTTACATTTCACCAAATCTCTTTTTTACTACAGTTTTACCCATTTTCCTTCTGGCTCTATAGAAAAGGACAATGCTCAGAGAAATGCAAATCACAACTGCCTTGAGATATCACCTAACACCTGTGAGAACACCCCACATTGCAAAGTCCCAAAGCTGCAGATGTGGGTGTGGTTGTGGAGAGAAGGGCACACTAATGCACTATTAGTGTGATTGAAAACTAACACAGACTCTTTGGAAAGAAATATGGAGAATCATCAAGGAGCTAAAAGTAGACCTGCCAGTTGCTCCCACAATCCTATTACTCAATATCTACTCAGAAGATAAAAAACATTAGTTTACCATAAGGACATTTGTACTCATCTACTTGTATACTTCCAAGACTTTTTGGTTATACAGTCCCTTACGTCATTGTTTACTATAGGTTATGTTCCTGCTCAAATGAGCATTTGGGGGAAGAGAAAGTAGTCAAGTAATTAGGATTATTTCTCAGGCTTGCAAGAGTTAGATGAACATGCTGAATCTTTTGGGTGATTTTCGGTCTACTAATTGCTAAGATTCACACTCACTAATATTTTTATAGTATGTTGATTACAGGGTAATTATTCTTGGAGGAATTCATATTCCCTTCTAAATATATGGGTATTAAGTTAGCCTTTAAATACAAATTTTGATGAATACTATGAATTACTGATAATCTATGCTTTTGTTTAATAGTTATTAGAGCTAATACATAACCGAAGTAAATTTCTTCATCATCCTCAAAATTGAAGAATTGACAACTAAGAGGTAGTTGGTCTCATGCTTACAAGCCAGATCTAGCCTTCTGAAGTGTGAACTAACAATCATTTAGTAAGTATAGTAAATATAGAGAAATAATCTGAGCAATCCATTTCCCATGTTGGGTGACAGGATGATAGAATTAAAAAAGAAGAAGATGTAGTAGCACTTTAAAGTTGTAGGTATTAATCAATTTTTCCTTACCTAAACATTTCAAAGTGGCTAAAATGGCTATCTACACTGGAAATATTCTTTTAAAATGTTCCTTTAGTTATAAATGTAATAAATGAAGAGTCTACAGTATTTTATCCACCTTTGCAAGTATGTACTCTCCCATTAGCTAAGCACAAGTGATGATTTATGCTGCGTGGAGAAAATGCAGCTTTGATTTGCCTATGTATCTCCTGGGAGATGAGAAGATTGGTAAAACTTTCAGGAGGGTGATGAGCTTCCTTCTTAATGACAGTTAAGGCCAATCTCTTTGGCCTAGTTTTCTCGATACTGTATTTGAGCATAATAGAGTTTTACTTATTATTTTTTGTCACAAAAATTACTATACATGGAACCATGTTATAGCAATTTTCTCTGGTACCTACAATCACCAAATCTCTTTGGATGGAATCCAAGAATAAAAGCTTGCCATACTGAACATCACACCATTGTGTTATAATGAAAGTCTGGTGTACATGCAATGTTTTTCTTTGTTGACAGTTTATGAGAGGATCTTGATCTCCTGGTGAGTAAATTTGCATGTTCAAATCACTCACCCTTTAAAAAATTCCAGATTTCTTTCTTTATCTTTCTCTCTCCTTCTTTCCTTCCTTCCTTCCTTCCTTCCCTTCTTTCTTTTTTACAGAGTCTTTGTCACCCTTGGTAGAGCGCAGTGGCATCATAGCTCACAGCAACCTCAAACTTTTGAGCTTAAGTGATCATCTTGCCTGAGCCTCCCAAGTAGCTGGGATTACAGGCCTCCTCCACAATGCTCAGTTATTTTTAGAGATGGGGTCTTGCTCTTGCTCAGGCTGGTCTTGAACTCCTGAGCTCAAGCAATCCACCCACCCCAACCTCCCAGAGTGCTGGGATTATAGGCGTGAGCCACCATGCCTAACCCAGGATTTATTTCTTGTAGCTGAGGACAATTACTGGCCTCAAAAGTGATTTTTCAAATGATTCTTTGAAAGTGAAATTAATCTTCTTCCTTTCTGCCCCACCCCATGACAATGGGAGAAAGACAGAGAATATTAAGTTCTCAAAATTAGCATTTCATTATACCTCTGGGAACATAGAAGCATACAGGGTGTTGGTACAGCCATTTCGGTTTTTAAGGAAGAAGGGGAAGGAGAGAACTAAGAAAGATAAACAGGTGGGCAAAGTATTATCACTCCAAGTCACATTCTTGCGATATTTACCACAGTAGTTTTTCTCAGACAGGCTATTGCTCAAAGTTTTACATTGCTGGGTTACTTTGTTTAAATTTCATTTGTACCTAAAATAAGCTACAGGGTTATTGTTTATGTTTTGAACTTTTATTTTTTTAAATCAACACATTATTAATTCTAGTGGCTTCTCAACACATTGTATTCCTCCAAAATTGTCCACAGTGGATCAGAATTCTAGTTGTGTTTTTTTTTCCCCCTAAAACAGTGATGTGAACATGTCAAATGACTTAGTGGTTCATCTGGCACCCGTAACTGAAAATTTGAATGCTTATCTGAACTTTATCTGAACTATCCTAAGTTTTCTTGGGTCTATAAAATTGGAACTGAAATATCATGGAAACTGGCTTTCTCAAGAAATTTTTGGTGAGCCAGAAATACTGTGAGAGCAGCCTTTCCCGTGGTGTTTTGGCAATTTTTGCTTTGGCCCCAAAGAGAACCAGGAAGTTCAGAGGTGAATGAGAATGAAAAATAATGAAATGGTAACTGATCTTTTTTTTTTTTTTTTACTACTTCAGAAAGGTTCAGTTCAAAATTCTTTTAAGAACTGTGTTGAGTCAGTCTTAACTACGGGCCTTGTAGGCATTAAGAGAGATTTCAGACACCATGAATAATTCATTCCAACTACGGTAAAGAAGGTAATTAAAAATTACCATTTCATCTTATTTTTCACAGTTTTACTAAAACATGTTTTTTTGGAACTTCAGATTCTATAAAATTATTGGTCAGTTATATTAGCATATTTCCCCTGTCCTTAGTGATGGCATGGCAGATGTTTTAATGAGTTAATATCAACTTTTCTTACCATCTCTCAATTTAAATTTATAATACTAGATAGAGTGAATTTAGGTTGATTCTCATATTTGGAGGTTTAGAATCTATCAGGAGAGTTTTCTAGAGTTTTTAGCATAAGCATTGTCCCAGATTTTCCTGGAATCCAAGTTTTTGTTTGTAAGCACAATTCTTCTAGAAGGTGGATTAATTATGTTCATAAAAGCCTCCTAACGAAGGAGGGGTTTCATGTTTAGTAAGGCAGTCGTTCTCAAATCTTACCTGTGAATGCCCGGGGCCCAACTCCTGTTTACTAAATTCAAACCACTGATAGAGGATTCTGTGGTCTATGTTTTTATCAAGCTCTACTGGTAATTTTGATGTGCCTCAAAGTTCTCATCATGTACCACTGATTTCAATGATCATTTAGATGTCAATAGTTTTTTGCCAGGTTGTGAAAGGCAATTCAAAAATCACTATTTGTATTTATACAAGCCTTGATTACTTTATCTCATACTTTATCTCTTCAGTCCTCACTGAGAACCCTGTCAAGAAGCTAGTACTATCATTCTCATTTTATGCACAGGGACCAAGGCTTGGACAGTTTCATTTGCCCTGTTAGTAAGTGACAGAATTAAAACTCAAATACTGTTCTTTTTCCTTGAAGCTGTGGACTTTGGGGGATTATAGCACTGATGTAGTATAAGTAGGGAAAGGAGAAATACCTGTTCTACTTCATAAGAAAACAAAGAGGAACGTATTGTCAAGAAAGACCATTACAAACACCACCACAAACAAGTATTTGAAAGCTGTTTATTCCTAAATTACTCCATTGCCTAAAAGCACAGAAAGGGAATTTGAGGCCAGTGTTCACAGACAACTCCTTTCAGATACCTATTCCAATCTGTGGGTGTTCAATGAATACTTGGTGACAGATGATTGATTTGAAGTTTCTGTTCTCTTTGCAAATTTTTGCAAATCATAGCAATTAGAGGATTAATGGCCAGTTCTGGGACATGTTCCTCTGTCTTGTTAGGCACTCAATTAATTCCATGTTCATTTTTGCACACAGGTGTACACAACTACAGTTTACAAGTATTTGTCATAACATATATATGTATAGATTATCATAAGTAAGAAGATATAAATATATAACATTCCTGTAGTGTTCTAAAAAGCCAAAATTCATCATGAACATCTGAAAATCTTCATAAGTTTTGATGAAATTCATGCCCCCCAAAGATTCTTACTTCATTGTTTTTGCTGGCTATATTTTAAAAGCCATTCCCCTTCAGTTAACTAAAAGACTGGACTTTGAATAATGATGGCCTTGGGATCAGTTTGTCCGCTCTGTGATTTGTGCAGGATTGGCGGCCATCAGCCTGGCCTTCATCTCAGACATTCATTTGCAATGCAGTCACATAGGATAAGGCAGGGGCAGGAGGACATGAGGGGCAAACAAGGATGGCTTTTTAAGCTGAAAGATGGCCCCTGAAGAAGCCAACCCTGCAAGGAAAAACGTAAGTAAGATTGGGCTGTGATCGAAATAAAAGTATGTAAGGTTACTGAAAAACACCAAAGTGTCTCCGATGTACAGGTTTCAACAGACTACCCCCGGGCAGGTTTAGCGAGTGCAGTTGGCACTCATACAAAAGATAACCTAACCTGACACTAACCCTGCCAGTAGTTCAGGGATAATATTTTCACTAGGATGAACTGCTCTTGAACTGTTTCTGTAATTTATTTGGTGCAAACAGGCTTTCCTTCAACATCAGACATGCATGTCTTACGGCCACCCATTTGTTTATAGTAAAAACATATTTTTTATAGCCAATGCAAGCAAAACCCTCCTTTCCAGTGGTGTTTTAATTCCCCTGAAGTCTTCTCATACTGTGTACCACAGCCCTGATGATGAAGTATACGCAGGCTTGTTCCAAACCATGTCCCATGTTTTCTTTGGACTTACCTTCAGAAATCTATGGCTAAAGAGCAACTCCTAGTGTTTTATGACCTTTTACTATGATGGTGCTTATCCTTTGGACTTGAAATGATTTTCTTTCCCTTGATGAAAATGTCAAGTGTGCCTGAGAACCCAGCCAAAAGTGGACGTTGGGCTAAATACAGAGAAAGGAGAACAGCTGTCTGGATACAGTAGAACAGATTTGTTTTAGAAAATCACAAGAGTGTAGTAAAATTGGTAGTATCTAGGTAAGATCAATTAGTAGAATCTATGTAGAATCAATTTAATCATCATTGTCATTAATATTTACCCTCCATGAAGTCATCAATACTTAGTCTTTGGATTGATTTTGAATTAAAGGAGACTTTTGGATTGTTCTAGAGATGACGGCTTCTGTGGACATTAATTCATTCCCTAAACATTTTCCTGAGTTACTTCTATGTACCAGGCAGTAAACAAACCAGAGGGAAAAAAAGTATCATTTCCTTTGCCAAATCCAATTATTCTTTTCCTGTTTGTATCTACCCAATCCCCATCTTGTATTAGTAAAACAAATTGTTTTGGGTTCATTCCCAAGCTTTTGGATGCCAACCATCTTTTTTGGATGCCAAAGGAGTCCAAAGATCTAATGAGCATTTTAGACCTCATTTATGAGCACGATAAGAAAAGGAAATGAGGAATGAGTCATCTGTTCATCTGGCTAAAGGAACATCTTAGATAGAGTCAAATTAATTCTATAGAAGAATTAACTTTTTAAAAATAATATATAATAGGAGTATTATGAGCACACATGGCACCTTTTTGCAAGTGAGAAAAAGGTTTCCCTTCTTTACGACACTTTACTTCAGTAGAGAATATTGCCAAAATAAATATGCATATCTTTCACATGTATGATGTGAATGTTGCCATTTTATATATTTTCTTTTTGCAGGGAACAACCATATGCCTGAACTCTGTAAGCAACTGTATCTGACAGTTTAGAAGCACTGCAACCAAACTGGAGCAGCGCGTCGATATTAATCATATGCATCCTCCTAATAGGAAACATCTGCTCATAATATTCTGTTACCAAAATTTCCAATCTTCTTTCCTTTTATATAGCTCTTTCCCAAGAACATGCTCATATCTCACTGGGAGCTGGGGTTTATCCTAGCATTTAAACGAAAGCTATTTTTACTATGCTTTCTCACTAATCACCCTTTTCTCTGTAAATTTCCCTAATTTTTTTCTTGCTTAAAAGCTCTGCTCCTCCTGTAACCTAGAATGATTTTGCTTTGCTATTCTCTAGGTCTCTTGTTCAAAATCAGATGGATGAGAAAGTGCAAGAAGTAACGGCCATAAGGTACCAAGTCCCTGAACTGTATGTCTAAACAGTGTTCGTGTCATGGGACTTCTAGAATCACCTAATCCCAAACTTAAAAAAGCATATTCTGCCCATATGCTAAGTATATTTTGCATCCCATTTGCCTACACTTACATAGCAGGAGAGAAGTAAATGCAAAATAAATTAGGGCCCCGTCTGCTTTTCTAGCTTTAACTTCCAGTGACTAGAAAACACTAATATCTACCACATTGAGTTGTTTATACTCAGGCACCTACCTCGTGGATTTTGTAAGACAAAACGGAGTTGATCTCTCAGAAGTTGGTTAATCTATAATAACATTATTTATATAATAAGGCCATGTTCATTCCAATCCAGGACTTATCTGGAATGCTGTAATGCATACCATGGCTCCTACTGAACATGAGTCCTTTAAATGTCTGGGGACATTTGCATGGTGTTCCATGATACCCATCAGCTGGCATAGTCATTTGAGGACACTTGAGGGACAAAACTGATGACAGTTCTTATAAAATTTTATCGTAGAAGTTGGGGTTTAGAAAATCTGACTTGTTTATCTATCAAATATCAATTGGTTAGTTCTGTAATATGATGAGAAAGCAACTTGACCAATTGCCATCTTTCACTCCCCCCCCCCGTATCTTCACTCCTTTATCCCCATTTATTTCTACTTATTGCTTTAAAATCATGCTGTAGTATGTGGCATGGCTATTTTAAACCATACATATGATATTGCTATGTACCAAAGACTAGTATGCATTAACTATATATGTTCCCCAAATATATTTGCACAAAACGCATTATATATGTGTATAGTAGGGACTAGCAGAGTTTTTTTTTCCTTTCCTATTGAGCTGTGCTCCTCAAATCCCAAGAACCTCTGCAGAGTAAGCTTAAGTTATAAGGGGTTAAGACACAGGACTTCATAGGAGAGATTCAGGACATCCAATTCTCATGTCTATTGGAAAAGGTTTGTTTTTATGTGTCTCATAAATTGGATTTTCATATAATATTTCAATTGAGGAAGGATTCAATGACTGTCACAAGTTTTAAGACCATTTGTTTAGGAAATGTTTTGGCATATAATCCTAAGTGATTACTTATTCTAACTATATTCTAAACTTTGTCTCCATCTAAACCCTCACCTCCTCAAAAAAAGCACTGGGTCATAATCAACTCTTTAGCTGACATTTTATTGAATAAATAAAATTATTGAAACAAATTTTCTTCATATCACTAAAAATGAACCAGCTATCTCATTTTAAATATAATTTCTAAAGATATTGGCTAGATTTAGACTGATTGATTAAGACCAGCCTGAAAAAAAATAAGGCAATCATAATTATAAACTGCACCTGTAGTCCCAGCTATTTGGGAGGCAGAGGCAGGAGACTCGCTTGAGCACAGGAATTGGAGGTTGTTGTGAGCTCTGATGCCACAGCACTCCATCCCGGGTGGCAGCTTGAGGCTCTGTCTCGGAAAAAAAAAAAATAATTATAAACTGAATAATTGGCTCGGTGCCTGTGGCTCAACGGGCTAAGGCGCCAGCCATGTACACCTGAGCTGGCAGGTTCGAATCCAGCCCGGGCCGGCCAAACAACAATGACGGCTGCAACCAAAAAAAACAGCTGGGCATTGTGGCGGGTGCCTGTAGTCCCAGCTTCTTGGGAGGTAGAGGCAAGAGACTCGCTGGAGCCCAGGAATTGGAGGTTGCTGTGACCTGTGACGCCACGGCACTCTACCCAGGGCAGCGGCTTGAGGCTCTGTCTCAAAAAAAAAAAATTAAAAAAAAATAAACTGAATAATTTTCAAAGGAGAACCATCATTTTAAAATGCTTTCATGAATGCTTCCATGGCATTGTCTGAAAATGGTATTTCATGTTTTAAAACATTTGATTACCCTAAAGGCAGCAATATTTCATTTCTGTGAGTGAGAGTGAAAAAATAGTTTTGAGGGTATATTTATCTGTGCATGTACAGTCTAAGTCCAAATGTGTTACCAGATTCTTTTGTGGTCTTCCTGTGATCAGGACCAAGTTGCTATGTATAAAAAAAAAACACATTGACTTCAGGTCCCACCCCCAAATCACAGAGGGTGAGATAGAATGGGTACAGTGGTGATAATAACCTTGCTGTTAGGTAATAAGAGTATCTAATTCAAAAGTACCTAGGAAGTTTAAGTAGGAAATAAAGAAGCTGTGTACATCTGAGCAGTGAATTTTTCATTTAGTAGGAAATGTTTAGTCGGAAACTGTTATTGTGCCTATTTTTCAATTATTTTTCTTCAAAACTCAGGCATAAATTTAAATCTTTCATTTTCATTGCTACACCACATAAATATTAAGCAAAAGAAACCTTAATACAATAATAGAAAGAAAAACAATACAATAAAAGCTGTATTATTAGTAGTATCAGACAAGACAGAAATTAAAGCATTAATAGGAATTAATTAATTAATAGGAATTAAGATATACATCACATAATATTAATAATGAAAGTGATGACCCATGAGGAACATGTATTATGAACTTCTGTGTGCTTAATATAATTTCAAATTATATTTCACAGACAAAAAAATAGGGATTAGATGCTTCAAATAAATGTACATAACTCTATGCCCCTCCAAATAAAAAAATGTGTGTACATTTTTTAAAAATACATATGGAATATCTGTTTTAATACAATTGACCATGAACTACACAACCAAAAGTATCTCAACAAATGACAAGTCATTAATTCTATATAGGTCACATCATGCAATTGAATAAGAAATAAATACTAAGAAATAGTTTTAAAGAACTCGTATATGTTTGAATTTTAGAATGTGTTTCCTATGTTAGGAAAATATTCAAGGGCAGCACCTGTGGCTCAAAAGAGTAGGGCGCCATCCCCATATGCTGGAGGTGGCAGATTCAAACCTAGCCCTGGCCAAAAACTGGAAAAAAAATACATTCAAATATAAATAACACAAAAAACTACTACATCTAACACTTGAGAGATTCAGTAATAGTACATGGTGGCAAAAGTAGAACCTTTAACTTATTTAAAGTAAAATCTTAAATCAGTTCAGTATTCCACTCAGAAAACTAGAATAAAATAATGAAGAAAATGAAATAAAAAGTGTATCTACTCTAAGAAGGTAAAAAGAGAAGAATACATATTGATAAACAAAAAATTAAAAAAAAATGAAGCATTGGTAGGCTTAAAAGCTGGAGCTTTGCTAAAAAAAATTAAAAAAAATACAAGTAATTAGCAATAAAAGGATACATTAATGTAGATATAATATAGATGTTAGAAATAATAAGAAACAGCATGGAAATTGAAAATTTATATAAAATGGTAATTTTCTTTTTTTTTAATTTTTTTTGAGACAGAGTCTCAAGCTGTCGCCCTGAGTAGAGTGCCATGTTGTCACAGTTCACAAGAATCTCAAACTCTTTGGCTTAAGCAATTCTCTCGCTTCAGCCTCCCAACTAGCTGGGATTACAGGCACCTGCCACAACACCCTGCTGTTTTTTTTTTTGTTGAAATTGTCATTGTTGTTTTAGCTGGTCCAGGCTGGGTTTGAATCTGCCACCTTTGGAGTATGTGACTGGTGCCCTACCCACTGAGCTATGGACATTGTCAAAATGGTAATTTTTTGGAAAAATAAGTTACCAGAATTAATGGGAGAAAAAATTAGAAAACATGAATAAACCAATAAGTATTAAACAATTTAAATGATTAGTTAGAAATCTCTGCTCCAAAGATACCAGGCCAAGACAGGCTTACAGATGTGTTTTAACAAATTTTCTAAGTATAAAATCTGCCATTTTAAATTAATTATTTGATTAATAAAAGAAGGAGAAAAGCTGGCTAGCTTAATTTTTAAGCTAACATGCTGTTAACATCCAAATGAGGCAAGAACATTAGAAGAAAGAAGATTACCAAATAATTCCTATGTGGACATAAAGTAAAAAATTAAAAATATAAAATTAATGCTCGGCACCTGTGGCTCAATGAGCTAAGGCGCCAGGCATGTACACCTGAGCTGGAGGGTTCGAATCCAGCCCGGGCCCGCCAAACAACAATGACAGCTGCAACCAAAAAATGGCCGGGCATATGGTGGGTGCCTGTAGTCCCAGCTACTTGGGAGGCGGAGGCAGGATACTCGCTTGAGCCCAGGAATTGGGGGTTGCTGTGAGCCGTAATGCCATAGCACTCTATCAGGGTGACAGCTTGAGGCTCTGTCTCAAAAAAAATATATATATATATACATATATATATATAATTAACAGTTAATTTATTAGAGTATTAAAAATATATACTCGCTATGTTTGTGTAGTCTTTATTCCAACATTGCACAGCTATTTCAATATCAGAAACTCTATCAACTATATTAGCATATAATCAAATAGATACAGGAAAAAGTAATAAAATTGATGCTTTTCAAAAATTTACTCAACACATATAGATTTGTTAGGTATTGCCTCAGGCATTGGGGATATAATATATTAAGAAAACAGAAAATTTTTCTGCCTCGTGGATTTTACATTCTAATGGGTGAATCAAACTAATCAAACTGTTAAACTGTATAGTGTCACAATGTAATAACTGCAACAAAGAAAAATAAAGCAGAGATCCTCTCATTAAAGATAATGAGATAGAATGTGAGGAAGAATGCCATTTTAAGCAGACATCTGGATAAAGTGAAGAAGTGAGACCCATTTTTTTTAGTAAGACAGAAAGCACATCAGGCAGAAAGAAGTGTGAATTCAAAGGCCCCAAGGCAGGAGTTTGCTTAGGTTAAGGATTAAGGAGAAATCTTTAAGAGCCTTCTTGGCAGGCTTAAGGAGTGATGATCTGGTTGGAAGGGCTGAGCAAAAGATAGGACGTGAGATGGGAACAGGTGCTGGAACCTAGATCAGTTAGGGAAAATCTCATATCCCAAAGTAAGGGCATTGGATTTTATTCTAAATGCAAAGGGAAAATCTTGGAGGGTACTCAGAAAAGGAGTTACATGATCTGATTTGTGTTTGTTTGTTTGTTTGGCCGGGGCTGGGTTTGAACCCACCACCTCCGGTATATGGGGCCGGCACCCTACTCCTTTGAACCACAGGCGTTGCCCCTGATTTGTGTTTTAAATAACCTCTCCGGCTACCATAGAATTATCTATACTAAGGCAAGTCAAGTATAAGTGATATCACAACCAATCTAAAGGGGAAGCCCAGGTAAGACAATGGCAGTATCTCAGATGTAATGACATGGTGTTGGCTTATACCAGAGGTAGTTACAGATAGTTGTAGGTAGTCATAGTGGTGAGAGTGACTGAATTGATTTGTGGATAAAATATATTAGAAAATATATTAGCTGGGGCTCTCTACAGAAACAGAACCAATGGGATGTGTGGAGAGAGAAGGAAAGAGAGAGAGAGAAAAGAGAGAGCACGAAAAAGAGGATTATCATAAAGAATCAGCTCAGGTGCTTATGGAGGCTGACAAGTCCAAAGATCTGCAGTTGGCAAGCTTAAGACCCAGGAAAGTCAATAGTTTAGTTCCAATCTGAAGACCACAGACTCAAGACCTAAGGAGAGATGATGCTTTCATTTGACCCCTAAGGCAGGGAAAACAAAAACACCAACTGATGTCCTGGCTTGGAGGTAGTCAGGCAGGAAGAGTTCTCCTCCTCTGAGAGGAGGGAGGGGCAGCCTTTAGTTCTATTCAGGTGTCCAACCGATTGCTGATTGGATGGGGCCTGTTCACAGTAGAGAGGGCAATCTGCTTTACTCAATCTACTAATTCAAATATTGGCAGCATCCAGAAACATCCTGGCAGATACACCAAGAGCAATGTTTGGCCAATATGTCCGGACACCATGTGGTTCATCAAACTAGGAATAACACTTAATGCAGAATATCTATGAGAAACCTAGAGGTACACATATCACACTTAATGGCAAAATTTTTAAAGTGTCCCTAGCAGCAAGAAAAGGATATCACTAGAACCCCTTGTAGTCAACAGTGTGTTGAAAGCAACACAAGAAGGAAGAGATTAGGTGAATTAAGGGTATAAAACTTGAAAGAGAGACACTAAGACCATTCTTATTTATAAACAATGTGATTTTAAACAAAGAAAATCTAAGCGCTTTTCGACTACTGGACTAATAATAAAAGTTCCATGAGTTTAGTGGACTCAGATCAGCATCCCAAAATCATTGTCATTTCAACAGAACAATAATAATTGCCATTTAGAGAATTAAATAAAAAGAAAAGTACCTGTAAAATACCTAGGGATAAATCTAGTATATGTTCTTATTCAAAGAACAATTAAAAAATTGAATACAGAGATAACACTTCTACATTCAAGAACTATAAGGATGTTAATCTGCTCTTCCCAAATATTCTATAAACGTAATAACATTCTAGCCAAAAATCCAAAAGAGACTTTAGTGGGACTTGACAAGTGAATACTAAAATTAATAAGAAAGCACAAAGCATCAGGAAGAGCCAAGATAAATCTAAAGAAGGATAAGTTGGGGGTAGGGAGAAATTTGCCTGACCAAATATATCAAGAATTTATAGAGCTATAGAAAAGGAGACAGTGTGGTATTGGCACAGGAAGAGTCAAATAAACCAAAGGAACAGAAACAGATACTTGCATGTATGGAAACTTGAAATGTGACCAATATGCCCACTACAAATCAATGAGGAGAAGCAGGACTAGATAAGTGGTCCTAAGACAATTGATTAACCATATGGAAAAAATAAAATAAAATTGGATCCCACTCTCACACCATATACAAAAAATAAATTCCAGATGGATTGAAGATCTAAATGTTAAGAGCAGCTTTTGGTAGAAAATATGGAATATCTTCATAACATTTACCTTATATGTGTGGGAAAATGTCTAAGACAAGAGGCAAAAATAGAACTAAATATTGGTAAATTTGATGACAGCAAGATTGAAAAGAAAAACTTTATGTTCAATAAAGACACAAAACACAAAGTGAAAAAATAAACTACAGCCTTTGAAAAGATGTTCCTAACACATATGAATAACAAAGGATTATTTTTCCATTAATAACTCAGTAGAAGAATGAACAAAGTGTGAACTGGTAATTCAAAGAAGAAGTAATCTAAATGAAAAAGAAATATATGAAAAGATACTTGACCTACTAATAATAAGAGATATGAAAAAAATAACAGTAAGACATCAATTCAGATGAGGGAAATTTAAATTTTCACAACAGAAAGCGTTATCCTGGTCATAGGGTAACTCTCATATACTGCCACTAAATGTGCAAATCGGTACCACTTGTTTAGGGAGCAAATTTGAAATATAAAGTTAATGAGGTTCATATACTCCTAGAGGTGGAAGACAGTGATAGGACCCTAACCCTGTGAGCCAATTTGTGTGTTTGTGTCTGTAAAAACTTCAAGAAGTAAAAAAAAAAAAATTAAGTTAAATTAAATTAATTAATTCATTTTTGAGACAGCAGCTCGCTTTGTTGCCCTGGGTAGAGTGCTGTGGCATCACAGCTCACAGCAATCTCAAACTTTTGAGTTCAAGGGATCCTCTTGCCACAGCCTCCCAAGTAGCTGGAACTACAGGCGCTCACCAGAAGGCTGGCTAATTTTTCTATTTTTAGTAGAGATGGGTCTCGGTCTTGGTCAGGCTCATCTCCAACTCCTGAGCTCAAGTGATCTACCTGCCTCAGCCTCCCAGAGTGCTAGGATTACAGAGAAATTTGAATGAAAAGTAGGAAAACCTTATAGGATAAGGATATAAAGAAAACAAATATTTTTATATAGCTGTACAATGTTTTTGAATTTTAAGCTACATGTTACCACACAAATCAAAAAGTTGAAAAATAAAAATGTATAAAGTAGAAAAGTTGCAGTAAGCTAAGGTTAATTAATTAAAGAAAGAAAATTTTATTTCAAAATATTAAGGGTATATAAATGTTTGAGTTACATGGATAGGTTTCATAATGCTTGAGTCAGGACTACAAGTGTGCCCATCACCCAAATGGTATTCATTGTACCTCTTTTTCCCTTATCCCTACTTGATTTCTAGTGACTTTTACTTTCCTCTGTGCACATGTGTGCCTGTCTGTTAGCTGCAATGTTTTAGAGAGTACATGTGGTCTCTTTTCATTCTCGAGATACTTCACTTAGGTTAAGGGTTGTCTCCAATTCCGTCCACATTGCTGCAAAAGGCATTAATTCACCCTTTTTCATGGCTGAGTACTACTTCACGGCTTACGTATGCCACATTCTGTTAATCCACTCATGAATTGATAGGCATTTGGGTTGATTCCAGATCTTTGCAAGTGTGAATTGTGCTGCAATAAACATTTGCAAGCAGGTGTCTTTTCGAAGGAATGTTTTTTTTATAAATTTAGTGTAGCCTAAGTACACACTGTTCATGAAGTCTACAGTAGCATACAGTAATGTCCTAGGCTTTCATATTCACTCACGGCTTGCTCTCTGACTCACCAGAACAACTTCAGTCCTGCAAGTTCCATTCATATAAGTGCCTTATACTGGTGCACGATTTTTCATTTTTTATATTATAAATGTGGTTTTCATTTTTGAAATAATTCACTAAGGACAATGGTTGTCTCCAGTTCCATCCATATTGCTGCAAAAGGCATTAATTCATCTTTTTAAATGGCTGTAGCTTATATTTTTACTATAGCTTTTTAATGTTTGGATATATTTAGATAGACATAACTTACCATTGTGTTATTATATAACTGCCTGCAGTATTCAGTATAGTAACATGATGCACCGGATTGTAGCCTACATCATACAGCCTAGGTTAGACCACCCAGGTTTGGGTAAATACACTCTGAAATCTTGGCATGAAGAAATCATCTACTGACACATTTTTCAGAATGTATCCCTGTTGTTAAGTGGTGCATTACTGTGCACACACGCACACACTCCCCCCATCCTACCCCACACTACCCCAGTATGATTTTAAGAAACTAAGAACTGAATTGGGTGGTTTTTGAAATACATGAGATAATAGTCCTACTTCTCAATGTAAAGACCATGGCAGTCACTACCTTCTGGTCCCTCCCTGGCTTCTGGGAGGCTAGGACCATTTTACATTTGGTCTTCTACTCTCAGCATCCGAAGAAATGTTTGATAAGTAAATGAATAGAGTAACACTTCTGAAATTATTTTTTACATCTACAATGTAATCATCCATAGTCTACCATGTGTGTTTCCAGGGTAACTGTGGGAGTGCATCTGAGAAACCCAACTGTCCTCATGGAAGATGATTTGTTAGATAATCAGATACTATGGTTTTCAAATTAAATATATTTCAATTAAAATGATTTAAACTGGACGTGCCAAAGTCATAAAACGATTTCCTATCATGGGTATTTTCTTCTCCTTTGGGAATAAACTTGGAAGGTGAGACTTATCTTTAAATGAAACACCGTGGAGAAATTTTAGTCTGAAAATAAATGAACTGAACAGATTGGCCCTTCTCTGGGTCTTAAGACAAGCTACTGTTCTCATGAAGTGCAAACTCAATACAGGAATCCACTGACTTGGTTCTTTTTGCTCCTGTTTCCTGTGTGGCATCAACTTTGGGAGCTTTATTAAAACAGTCAGAGGCCTTGATGAGTTAATGCCCAACTGGGTTTTAAAGTCTTAATTCTTCATTCGAATAGTAATTAAACTACAAAGCTTAACTCAGTTAAGACTTTTTTTGTCTTCCCTTGAGCAGGTAGCGTGCTTGTCACAGCAGGGGGTTCCTACACTCTCTAAGCCCTGATTAAAATATTTTTTACAAACACAATACACAATCTCCTGATAAGTATGTCCTTGACTTTTTTTTTAAATCTCATGGTAAAACTGTAAGTTGATAACAGCAAAAATATTTCTTTCTTTTTCACTCATTTTACCTGCCAGTTAATTTTACTGAAGATTTATTTAGTTGAAAAAGCAACTCATACTTGCTATAGACAATTCAGAAAATACAGAAAAGCATGAAGTAAAATAAATAAATAAAAGATCCACCATCCCCTCACTTAGAGATAACTCCTGCTTAAAGTTAACGTATTTCTTTTATTCCCTTGTAATGTTTTCTGCATGTACATTTTTGTGTTTAGATTTTACATCATTATAATACACCACAATTAGCATCAGAATTTTTTGTTTTGTTTTGGTTTTGTTTTTTAAAGAAAATGACACAAGTTTTTTTTTTTTTAAGAAGGCTTTCAGGTCAGTAAGGTTAATCTTTTTTTTTTTTTTTAAAGGAAGATAAATCAAACTTTTGTTGCATTTTCTTTGGCATTATTCTTAATTAGTTTCTTTGGTTCTTTCTGATGTAGGACTTACAAGTGATGTGTTGTAGCAGAAAGAACAGACAGTCCCTACTTTGTAATCTTACCAACTTCATCTTGAATTCTAGTTTTTCCTCCAGAATCCATGTCTTAGGCATGTTCAGTTTAACAAACATTTGTGGTCCAATTTTTTTGGCTGTCATTTATTATTGCTTTATCTGTTTGAAGCCATGTATTTAACTTCTAGGAACACTTGTTTCCTTTTATTTGTACAATAAAATAACAATAATGTTCTCTCCCAAAGTGAGCACTGTTAGGTAAACATCCACTGAATGTTACCTGGTTTAGTTACTTAGGAAAATCCACAGAAACTTTAAACAGACTAACCTCAAGTTACACAAATGAGCTCTATTAATGACAGAAATAAAAGTAATTAATTCCAAAGGAGTTAATTTACTGCTGAAGGAAGTTCTTTTTAGTTAACCAGCAAGAGGGTTTCTGAAAGATTTCAAACTATCTGTTCTTTGTTCATGAGATCTGTTTAAGATCACTAAGTGAGAACAAAAAAAAAGTAGAAGAAGGAAAAGAAAGAAGAGGAGAAGGGAGGGCAGGATGAGTGGAGTTGGGGGAGGGAAGGAAGGAAATAAACAAAAAGGAGTAATGAAAGAAAGAAAAGTAGATTTGACCCTGACGAAGATAAAGGTAAAGAAAATATGCAGTATGAATTGATTATAAGAAATGAAAGTGACTGCAAGTTAGGTTAAGGATATAAAATCTGGGATAAGAGGAATTCTGCATAAACAGCAGGGAAGAAAGAAAAATTAGAGAATAGCTAGGTGGGGCAGCCACTGTGATAGTATTCCAATACAAAGACCTTTCAGGAACAAAAGCCCACCCACCAGTCGCCCTTCCCCGACGTGGAAATATAGGGAAAGTTTGTGCGACTTTCAGCCCATCAGGTTAATTACCTCCTGAGAATAGTGTCTTTAGTGACAGTGTGTTAGTCACAAAGTCTTATTGGTGGCCAATCTGTCACACCCACTACCACCACCCTTCTTATGATTTGCCCCCACCCCCAGCAACTCTGAAGGAGAGAGTTAGAAGGAAGAGGAGAGAGGCAGTGGTATGCCCCATCCCCCTGAGGCAACTACTGATTGCAAAGAAATAAATAACTCCATTGTGGGATTTGTCTTTCTGATCTTTTAAATAAGCACTACCAGAAAAAAAATCTATATCTATATCTATATTATATATAGATATATACATATAGTATGACAAAACATATTTATCATCGATACTAAGTTGCAGTAATTTATTATGTTATTTTCTTTGTTGTTTCAAAAGACATCTTTTTAAAAGGGATCCACTCTGAGTATTAAAATGCAAATTGTAATGCAAAGGCTAATGAAAAGATGAAACTATGAACTTGGATTTGGAGTCAGAGGGCTGCTGTAATACATTCATTTGAACGGTGGCAAGACAGCAGCTGCTGACATTGCCCTTGTACCTATAAAGAAGAGGAAATTCTTTTAAGTATTTCAAAGTAATTATTGAAACCATTAGGTGGTACTCCCTGCCTAATTCAATGGTTAATAAATTTTTTGTTTTATCTTTTTAAAGAGAATTTTTAGCTTAGTGTATTGCCTACCAAATCAAAAGTATAAGCACTTCTACAGCGCACTTGAATGTTTCATATTCCTTTCCTCTTTCTTTTACCCCGTGTAGGTAGGGTTAATTTGGTTCCATGTAAAAAAATTGAGTGAAATCATGAAGGTCTTTAATCCTTACTGACTTTTTCCATTCTTTAACATCTATCATCAGACTCACTTTTAACCAATTTTAAATCTAGGTTTGCTTTTTCTTTTTTCCAAACTGTGAAAAGCTCTATCTTTGCTTAGAGAATTTTAATCTAAGGTTATTACTCCCATGTATTATAAATTGTTTCTTTTTATTCAACTGGAAAAGAGCCAAAAAAATAAATACATAAAAATGAAGGAAGGCCTTGGTAATAAGAGATTTAAAGATATACAATAAACATATAAAATTTTTAAGTCTAATTAAGGTAAAATTAGATGAGTAAGAAAGTGATATCAAAACAGAGAAGAAATTTCTACCTGAAGCCAAAATTTAAAATATTTATATACACAAAATAATGGCATGATGATGGAAATTTAAAAAATGAAATAAATTTATAACAATTAAATACATTTAGAAAATAATAACTCTTAAAACAGATGTCTACCAGAAGAGGCAGATATCATAACAGTAGTTCTTTGTGGTGCCCTATTTATAAGTGTTTTCTTTAAGAAAGGGGTTTTAATTATCAAAGGAATGTTTAAAATGAATTACTACATACATGTATTACCTAAAACAATCTATTGTGAATACCATATATCAATCATTGTATGTATACCTTTGAAGTTTTATACTTTCCACATCCTCAAAGCGATGGAGAAGAATCAAATTCAAGCCCCAGGGTACAAACAGTAACAGTGAAAGAAAGGTCAGGTTGAATTTTTTTTCATGTTGAAAATGGAAAGAGTAGATTTAATTCTTTATTGAACAAAGTGGACCTTTATTTTGATACAGTTCTTCCTTAGAAAATTGAATAAAAACGGCCAACTTACAGCAGACAAGAGAATTTCTTGCTGTAAGGAATAAATGTAATGCTTAATCCAATTTCTCATAGCTTGAAAAGTGCCACAGAATTTTACACAGATAGAGTAGAATGCCAGCTGGCTTGGGCACAAACCTCCCAGCTTTGTTGAAAACATAACACATGCAGCGAAACTATGGCATTTCTTTAAGTATCTTCCTTTCTCTTTTTCAGTATATTGCTAACATTCTGGTTATGAGTTCCCCTCATGCTACTACCCAATTTACTAATAATGCTTGCTACAAATATTGTACTTCTAAATTCCTTGGCTTGTTATAACTGGCATAACTTGTTTATTCTTCTTCCAAGAAATACATTATGCCTAACCTGCTTTCTTCATATTCTGATGAATACTGATAACAAAAGGATCTCTAGTACTTTTTTTTGTTTCAGATTAGAAAAGAAAAAAAAAGATATCCACACACAATGTACTATCCAAAATAAACAAAACTGAAATGCTTCAAGCATCTGGTTTGTTGTAGCTTTCAAAGTGTTGGGCCTTTAAAGGAGGTTCTTTTAAAAAGAACTTTAACAAGGGAGTAAATTAAAAAATAAATATTTCTATTATGAGAAAAAAACAACCTTTCTTGGATATGTTTTTAGTCACCTATGTGCAGTAATTTTTTCTCCATTCTTATTAAAAAATAAGTGACTAGAAAGTTCTTGTTTTAAGTAATTGCAATAATATTTTTCCTTGGTTAATTCAAATGGCCCTCTAGATTAGAAACTGATGATGACAGGGTTTATTAATTTAACACTGTGTTTAACTTTTAATTGAAAAATAATATGTCATTTAGTCTTAATTATCATGTGGCCCAAAAATAATAGTACAGGTGTTTTTCCTTTTTTCTTTCCAATTTCCAAATTATGACTTGGTGATTTGGTTTTAATTATAAAAAGTAAAATTATACAATTTTCTTCCCTTCACATAAGGAAAAAGTTGCAAAATCCAATTCTAGATTTAGAGATTTGTCAATTTTTACAGAAATCATTGTGAAAGATAAGATTGAAATAATCTAGATCTCTTTGTATCTATGGAATAAAAAATATATGTGTCACAGTATTTTTTATATGATTGAATTTTTAAAGCTAATCACTAAATAACATAGAACTATCTTGGTAATTATAGGTTCTTCAGATTTAGTTTTGATTACACAATTTTTTTTAAAGGTTTGTGTAGCTTTATTGTGATAAAGCATCCCTTTAAGAAAGTAAAATTTTGGAAAGCTTTTGTGGTATAAATATTCTGTAGATTAATTGTCATCTTTAATCACAAGCAAGCCTATACTGAATATATTATACTTACTATGTAATAAATGTATTCTTTGATTATAAGTTTCCATTATAATATGGAGGAAAATTTTATCTTAAAGTTTACAAACAACCTTGGTAAGAATTTATCTCTGTATCTAACATAATACTTAGGCACAAACTTGTACACAGTGGGTACTCAAAAAATAATTTGTTCTTTGAAAAAATGTAAACCCCATATTATTTCATGTAAAACAATCTTATGCAAACATTCCTGTTTGCTTCTCGAAACAAATATTATATTGAGTAGCTCTGTCTCTGGCCTTATTTCAACCCTAGTACTTCCTTTATCAGCCTTTAACTTAGATTTTCTCCAACTTTAATGTTTGTTTGCAAATTCACTCACATTTGATATTTCATTTATTTATATTAACATAAATATCCCCTATTCCTCCTAAGCAACCATTATTCAGGGAAGTATGATTATCCGACTTGTACCAATGACCTAATGACCAGTATCTTTCATTTTCTTCTTCTTCACTAGCTCTGAAAAAAATTAAAACAAGTACCTTCCAAGTGCAATGAAGGCGACATTGCATATATTTGCCTCTTCAACCTTAATATCTGATTTCTTTCAGAAATGACTAAGTGGTTTCAAATGTTTCAAAAGCACTGAATGCCTTATGTCTTTAACATGACACCCTTCATTCTAAAAGACTCTAGAATTCTAAGTTCTACAATGCATACACGTCTAGAATTGAAATTTTATGGTCGTGGAAGAAAAGCGGGCAAACACCATCAGTTTCATTCTGCAGTAGTATTTCTGCACTAATGAAAAACTAAGCATCTATTGAGGACAATAGCTGGACCAAAAACTGCCTGGTCTTGTTTTGACCATGAGATCAGTCACAAGAGCAAACTTCTTTTTTAAAGAAGCGCTAAAGAGTTTTTCCATCAATTTCCATTTTGTTTTTCATCCACAGGAAAACTGTTTGCACGAAGATCACTGGTCACCTCCTTTATACTCTACTGTAGACTACCGTGATGGGCATTTGCAATTTACGCTTACAAGAGAGGTTGAAGGGCAGAGTCCTGTCATCTCAGACTGACTCAACCCCATGAAAAACAGACCTTCAATAATGACATGCTCATCAGCCAGCACAATGGACTGTCAAGGCCATACTACAGAATAAGGCATCAGCAGGAGATACACTGATGGCTGCTGTTCTCCCCACTGTCTGACTCACTGCTGCCTTGGGTATGTCATTAGCTATTCTGGGCATCACGTTGAAGTGAAACTGCTAACTGAGCTATTTGCTGACCACCTGCCTCACAGAAGCATTGGGTGGCTCAGCCTTTAAGCTATTGCAAAGCAATCTAAAACCATAAAGTGCTACCTAAGCACTCAAGGTTCTGACTCTGAGGAAAGGGAGCATGCTCTGCATTGAATCACCTTGAATCATCGGCATCATTTCCTTCTTTCAGGCCTTTGTGATCATTTCCTGGGAAAAAAATAGGGCTGTTCCACTGGATGACAGGGTCTGAGTTTGCTGCTGGAAGGTAACTTAGAGGGTTGAATTGAATGAACAACTATAAAGCAGGCACTGTATTACTTTCTTAGTCTGGGAAATAGATATTTTAAAATTTAGTAGGATCTTTAAAGAGCAGTTTTAGGTTTACAGAAAAATTTGTCAGAAAATACAGAGAGTTCTTAGTTTGTATACACACGCACACATACAGTTTCCCCTATTATTTTACATCTGGTAGTGTGTGGTATATTTGTTATAGGTGTTAGGATTCGGGAAATGGGACCCCCAAATATGGCATGTTGGCATCTGAGAAAACAGCAGAAGTAGGCAGGTCACTCCGACCTTCTCCTTGCTTCTCTATTTTTTGAAGCAAGTCATGAGATCTTCACGCCAGAGGTGTCCTCCCCACGTGTACTCGGAGGAAGGAACATGCTTAACTCTGAAGACACGGGGACACCGGGAAGAAACTGAGCAAACAGACCTTGCTCAACTCCCCCCCCCTTTATTAATATTAGATCATGCCAACTTTGTCCAATCATTCTTCTCCACAATTGTCTACCTTGTCATCAAATGGAAGTATAAAAACATACAAGGTTATCTACTTTTTTGAGTCTTCATTTGAAGGCTCCCTTATCCCACAAAATTTACATTAAATAAATCTATTTTCCTTTTTTTCTCATTAATCTGTCTTTTGTTATAGGTGGTTCTGACATTAAAAGGCTGAAATAAAAATGCATATTATTCCGATTGTCTGCAAAAACAACAAACAGTGATAGCAATATATGTTGAAAGAATATTCTTCTGGGGATTGTGGAAAGATGCAAAATTTATTTCAAGAAATTAAACGAGGAAAAGCCCTTGAAACTCTTGCCTGCAAGGAGTACTTAAAAATATCATTAAATTAGGTTTGAAAATTGGAAAGATAGGGTCAAAGAAAACGAAATTTAAAATGAACACTGCAGTAGGTGAATTTTGTGATTAGTTAGTATCTGTCAAAAATAAGAGCTTGAAAATGTTTGAACTGTGACCTTATGAAGCCAAAGAAATCTCTGAGAAAAGATATGTTCAACCAGCATGCTGACTTTCTCATTTCTAATTTTTCTTTTACAGAATTGACTCAAATCTGTGCAGGGAAAAAAAAATCTTTACAGTTTTCCTTCCATGAAGTATCAGCTTATAACTTATTGTAACTATCAATGAAATATAGAACACTGTAAGAGTTTTTATGAGAGTTCTCATTTCTTAATGCCTTCATTAATGGGCCCCAGTAAGGAGTTTGCTTGCTTTTAAATTAAGAACAAAACAAAACAAAAACCTGAAGAAGTCTTTAATAATTAGATTATACACTGGAAAACAAAGGTATACAATGAATATGGTGAATCTCAAGAAGTTGTCAACTGTAAAAACCAAAACTATCTTACATATCACTAAAGAAAACTTCCCAAGTTATAATTTCAATAAGTATCTTAATTTAGGTGATGTTAAAATATGAAAAGATGTGCTCAGAGCTGATGAAATACAGCTTAACACTATAATCTAGAGGAAGAAATATTTAACTTTTTTCCGACTCCATTTAGAAATGTACTAAATTGCAGGTAACCTATTAAATAGATCCCCAAATATTTTACACTTAATCTCCATTTAGAGGATTTTCTTTTCTTCTTTTTTTTTTTTTGCTATTATTTTTTTCCCCCAGTAGATAGAAGTTATTTATTAAAAAATTACTAAGTGGGCTCAATTTTAACCACCTAATTTTGAGATACTTTTCTCATCAAAAAAATTTTGCATTTTGAATCAGTATCAGATCAGCTCAGTTCTTGAAAAGTTACTGAAACTCAGTAAGCCTCAGCTTTTTTAAACTGTAGAAAGGATTAGTGCTTATTTTAGGGTTTTTTTAAATGAGGAACAAAAGAGCACAATGCCTGGCATCTCATAAACATTGAATAAATATCACCTATTATTATTTGGCATAAAGGAAACAGACTGATTTGAATTTATTTCTGGCTCAACACTTTTCAGGCCACAGTAACGTGGGCAAATTGATTATCCTCTCTATCTCAATTTCTTTTTCATCAGTAGTGATAAGAAGTGTAGGAAACTGAGCACCAGTCTTACAGGAACGGTCACCGGTTCCTGAGGGAGGCTCTTGGAGCGGGACAATCTCCTGGCTGGCCTGGAGATGTTTTGCAGCCTGGAGACGAGCCCTCCGGGAACGAAGTGCTTTAACCAGACAAGATCGGTTGCTCGTCAGAAAGCAGGTGCAGGACTTTAAACAATTGTGGTGTCTAAGGGTGGGAATCGAGCCTGCAATCCTTAAGCACGTAGTCCCAATAAGTAGCTGCTGCTGCAGTGGGCGCTCGGGCTGTTCCTGCAGCCACCACGGGGGTTACTCGGGGCTCGGCTCTCCTTGCACCTATGAGGAGCTTCACCTCTCGCTTGAACACTCACCAGTCTGCCTGCTGGCTGTTTCCTGTGCGCGGTGTCGGCGTGACACAGCGGCGCCCACAAATAACACTGATCCTTCAGGTTCATTAGACTCAATGAACTAATAAAACACAGCACCTTCCCTGTACCATGTCTACCATATTACGCTGATGAAATAAAAATTGATGACAGTAGTAGATGACATTATTGAGCACTCAAACACCCCATGCTCTTTGACTTGTTTAATCTTGACAATAATCCTAGGAGGTAGCTACAATTATTCTTCCCATTTTACAAATGGGGAAACCGAGGCACACAGTGGCTGAGTCACGGTCACGAAGCTTTGGCAGAACCGATGATTGAGCCCAGCACCGTGGCCCCAGAGCTGTACACTGCTCACCCTGCTTGCTCACTGGCCTTCATTTCACCACCAGGCATATTGCAAGGCAGACTTCCAGAACCAGCCAGGCCTTCTGGGAGGCGGAAACACTGGGGAAATCACAATGTTCCCAGATATGACCGGCGGCCACAGACGCACATTTCAGCGGGAGGTGAAGGCAGGACGTAGGACACGCAGTTACAGTGGAAGGTTGCTCACAGCTACAGTTCTTGGCACGCAGCTAACGTTGAGTCACTGACAACTTCCTGCACAGCCACATAAGCTGGGGAATAACATGGAAGGTATTTAACAATCTGTATAAACACGCAAATCCTGTGAAATAATGAGCAATTTGTCACTGAAGTTAACTAAAAGAGAGAAATCATTCTCAGTGAATTTGATCATTTGTGAAGACAACCATGTTCAAAGGTGAAAGGAATGTAATACTTGTACTAGGAAGTATTTAATAGATAAGTCAAATGAAGTTCAGGGGAAAGCAGATGGATTAAAATGATACAGGGAAGTGGGAAGATTGAACTGTACAGGGCTCAGAAAATGGCAAGAGCTGGTAAGAATGAAGTAGGAAACTGAAAACTCACTTCAGCTCAGGAACTTTCATCTCCCACTGTACTTGTAAGAAGTAGTATAGAATCTGAAGACTTAATTTTTCTTTGTTTCAAGAGTGTTTATGCGGATTTCTAAGCAAGACTGTAAACTCTGGTGACTGATGCAGCTCAGTGGAAAATTCATTAAATTGGGACCAGAGGAGAGAAGGGTAACACCTGGTCTGCCTCCCCAGACAAATGACCATAGACAAGCCACTTACTCAACATCTCATTTCTTCATTTGCAAAATAGAAATATCTATTCAAAATAAGAATGTTGTGTGGAAGAACCTTATAAAATGTATACTGCTATGCTAATATAAGGCATTCATGGGTAGGAGGGGGAAACAAGGCAGGATATTAGAAGGAAAAACCTTGAGATCAGAAGACTGAGATCAAGACTTTGCCACTTACTACCTTTATGACATTGACACTGGATAATTCAACAATGCTACTTCCCCTCTATTAACTTTAGATTCCTTATCTACAGGATGGGTTGATAGTACTTAGCTACTCCAATGGACTTTTGTCAGCAAATCACTTCAACCCTGCAAGGTACGTGGCATCACCCTTTATTTTAGAGATAAAAAACTGTGATATAATATTTTTTCCTGTAATTGTTATTGTGATCTTCGTAAGCTCTGTGACAGTTTTGGACTTGAAATAAAAATAAATACGTGTTGATTGATCAGTTTAACTATATAGTTATCTTAATGGAAGGAACTGTATGTCAAACAGAAGATCTCTTATCTAGCCATGAAGTGCATGTTGTCAAGATTCTTTCGTAGAGTGGTTGGTCAAGATGATAACTCAATGTTCCTGTCGGTTTATGTGATTCTGGGAAGTCAAGTTGAAACTGAACAGAGAACACAACTGGTAGAAATAAAATTACTGCTTTTCTGGAGACAGTGCTATTTGTCTGAAAATGGTAAAATGTAGATGGGAAAGAGGAAATAGCAGGTCTGTGATTCATGATACTAAAAGCGAAGAAAAGGTGGGTTTTCTTTGTGGCTCTGAAACAAACAAAGAAAGAATGTATACCCGGTATTTAAATGTTAATTTGATACAGTACATCAAATGTTTATAGCAAGAATTTGATGGACGCATCAGATTGAAAAAAAAAAAACACCAAATTCTTTCCTATTGCAATGTGATTATAAAGAGGATATCCAACTGTCTCTAGCAAGGCATATTTACATTTTCGCAAGGAATACCCTGACGTTATTTGCTGTAGCGACCATGAAACAATGCTGCCATAATGAAATATTTCAGAAGAAAGGAAAACCTTGTGTTTTCTTAGATAAAAGAAATGATGACCCCTTCTTGCATTTCTTTTACTTGCTACTTGTTTCATTTGTTAGCCAGTGTACCCTGGGTGTTTTGTAACCAGCCTTTGGACTTACTCACCTAACCACATTTTAAAGCAGAAATTTGAAAGTGAAAACTGGTTAACACATTATCTCATATGTTACAGATTTTAGAGAAATTTTGGCAAACAACAAAGGATTGATTATTCTTTTAAAATAGACAGGTTGAGGAGACACATGTCTTCCCATATGTCTCTTTAATCTTTTCTTCTTAAAACATTTTTATTCACGTCAAGTTCACCTTATACTGCAGCATAACTCAGAGAGGAAAAAAGAACTTGCAAAATTTCATAACATTCCATTTTACAAACTGTAATAACTGGGCTGTTCTGTAAAATGTCTGGTCAGGAAAAAGGCTGAGACTACCAAGTAAAGTGAGGTCTGAGTGTCTTCTGAGAATTAGAATTCCTTGTGCTCTTCCAAGGCCTAGATGACATAGATAATGGAAAATTAATTTTAATGCTAATGATATGCTTAAATTGGCAAAGATCAGTAGTCATTATGAACTGGTTTTACTTCATGACTTAATTTTGCCATTTTAAGTCTTTGAGCAGGTTTTAAAATACTTACTACAGCACTCCCCAGACTCAAGTATTTATCTTCTTCCAAAAATTCATTTTTCATTATTTCACTTTTTTTCTATACAGAGAAGTTATGAGTGCTTTGGATCAAGACTAGATCCAAATCTTAATCTTAAGGTTTGTGCTTAGCTATGTGACTGTGGTTAAGTCATTTAACCCTTCTGTAAAATGGGGATAATATCTCAAAAGACTGAATCAATGAGGATTAAATGAGATAGTACATGTAAAGTGCTTTGCATAGTGGAAGAATTTCAGTCTTCTAATAAATGTTGGCTGTTATTATTATTCCATCCATAGAGGAAAGTATATGAATGTTTAAAATTTTTTCTAGTCAATGCCAAAAGTGCTTTTGAGTTTTCTCATTTCTGGGTTATAATAAAAGCTGGCCTTTTTAACAACTATGTGAAATTGATAACATCTACACAAAGAAATTATGGAAAATTATGTGTGCAAAATCAAAAAAAATCTAATAAAATGCAAATTTCAATAACCTTAGTAAATATTTGGTTTTCTTTTCTTTCTTTTTTTTCTTTTTGAGACAGAGTCTCACTCTGTTGTCCTAAGGTAGAGTGCCATGGCATCTGCCTAGCTTGCAGCAACCTCAAACTCCTGCACTCAAGGGCTCCTCCTGCCTTAGCCTCCCGAGTAGCTGGGACTACAGGTGCCCACTACAACACCCTGGATAATTTTTTTTTCTATTTTTTGTAGAGATGGGGTCTCATTCTTGCTCAGGTTGGTCTCGAACTACTGAGCTCAAGTGATCCTTCTGCTTTGGCCTCCTAGAATGTTAGGATTACAGGCAGGAGACACTGCGCCTGGATAACTGTTGGTTTGTAAAATTCTGAAGTCCTTTGTAACCTTATAAAGCATGCCTCCTAAACACAGATATGAGAGTTTGGAAATAACTTTGGAATTTGTGGTGGGGAGGACACTTCAGAGTAAAATAGAACTGAAGAGAACTTTAGACATGCAACTATAACATTGACTATCGCCTGCCAGCTTTCAGACCTTTAGCAAGTGACTAAACTTTTGTCCCATTTTTGCATCTGCAAAATGATGATTTTATTGCCACCAACATCATAGTATAACTATAAAGAGTAATTAATACATCTAAGGGTAGAACAGTACCTAACATTTCTAATGAGTTCTCATTAAATGCTAGCTATTATTATTAATTTATTGGTATTATTTTACAAATTTCCCAATATCATATTTTAGTTAATGGTATGGAGTAGGGTCTAGTGCTTCTGATTCTTAGTTTACTGCTGTTTCCATTCTAACACTATTTACTCTTCGTCTTGGTCTTGCCTCCAGAAATGCTTCAGTTCTCCCACCCTGGATGAGAGTTCACCTTGTTCATGGATGGCTTAGCCAGTGAAGCGCGAATGATGGTCATTGGTCTTTATTGCTAGTGTTGTAGAAAGGTTAACTTTGACAGTGAAAGCGTTAAGTTCTAAACTATATGGGGTTTGAAATTTGTGCTCAATTACTATCTATGATCTTTTCCTTGCTTCACCATAACATAGTAAAAAATTTGAAGCAAAGCAAGAGGCAAAGAAAAATTGTTAAGACGACAGACAAACTGTACCTACCCCTCAAAGAATTCCCAACAAGCATGAGCAGACTACTTTGACTGCTTCTTCCCAAACCTGCCAAATGTGGGCACACACAGAGAGCATTATTGGTGCAGATATACTCGAGAAGGAGCCCCTTTGTGGCATAGTTTTCCCTGAGGAAATTTTCCCTGCAAAAAGTTTGCAGCAAAGAGAAAGACAAGCTTGAATGGGAGAATGTGCTAACTCACATTTTCTGTTTATCTGTTTGCACATCCCAACTTCACCACCCACTGGGGCTCCTACCTACTCAGTCTCCCACCTTACAATTCCAGGTGCACTCATCAGCATACAAGAAACACACAAGAAGAGGGAGATATTTGCATATGAAGGTGGATAAATCAAATCTGTAAATGGAGAATGACATGGGCAAGTCATCAATTTATACTTGTAAACAACTTTTCAGTTAGTCCTTGGGAACTAGGAACATGATATTCTTTCTACAAACTAGTGTGGCTTTCTTATTTGAACTTTTTTTGGTTTTGTTTTGAGGGAATTTTCTGAATCTATTTTGAATGTTAGAAATTGGGCAGCTGCTAAAAAGGAAGTCGCTTGAGCTTGGATGTTTGTGCTAAGATTTCTTTAGGTATAGCTTCTCCAATTTTTTTCACCAAAGTGGTCTTAACCACAGCTGAGAGTGAATACCAAGGGTTGGGGACAAAACCTGAAGAGCTCAGCTGGAAGCAGAATTTTTTTTTCATGTTTCACATATATATATATATAACATGGAGGCTGATGAAACCAAACAGTCTGCTCTTGAATCCCTGTTTCACCACTTACTACCTGGATGAACTTGAACTTGAACAAATCATCTACTCTTCCCCACTGCCCCAGTTACTGTACTGTTAAATGGAGACAATAATAGTACCCTCTTTATGAGGCTGTTGTGAGGATGGAATCAGCTAATTCAAGTAAAGTACTAGAAACAGAATCTGGCATATAACGAGCATACAATAAATGATAACTGATTATTTTGAGGATACCTTCTTCAGTTCTTGCTAAGATACACCCTGATTTACTGAAAATAAAAATGAAAAATGCTTATCACCCCAAATCATCAAGCTGTAAGCATTGTGAGAAATAACGAAGATAGATCACACAGTCAATGGTCCTCTAAGAAATTAGAGGAAATATGTGAAGTTGAGAATGGTCCCAATAATAGAACTAATCACTTACTGACAAAATACAATGGACCAAGTCACATGGTTTGCAGATAATGAGGCTGGGGTTTGAACCTATTTCAGCCTGAGTTCATGGCGCATGCTTTTTTTGCTGTACTTTTATACTTCCAATTTGTTAAGTTTGTGATCTTGGTTCGGAAGTTGGAAGCCCCAGATAAAGACTGGTAGCCAAAAAGGTGGGGGGGAGGCAATGTATAAAAAATGTGTAGGGATATTTAGAAAATAAGAGGGGAAAAGATCTCAAAGAAAACCCAAATAATTGGATCCAGATTGGAGAGGCTAGGTTTGGGTAAGGACAATGGGAGGGGTAGACTGTTTTCCCTTTTGCAGCTTTGCTTGGGGGCTGGTCCTGGGAACACTAGGGGGAATGCTTTGTTAGTCACCTGGACTCAGTGGGAACAGAGTCTTGTCCTATCAGTAATGTTTTCTGTGGGCACAGGGGAGGGAGTGGCAGCTTGGTATCTGTAAGCCCCAGCCTAGGGTAAACAGTGAGCCAGAAAAGCAATTAAAGCAGAAACAGATGAGGATAATTAGAAGGGACAGCTCCAAAGGGTAGAAGGAGGCAGTGAAACTAAAACAGAGAATTGAGTTATTTCTGTCAATCCCTTGATGTCTGGAAAAACAGTCTTTTTGGTTCAGACTATGGTACCACACCCTGAATAAGACTGAAACTGTTCTCAGCACCGTCCCCCTAGTTTGATTCAATGGCATCCCCTGGATTCCGCTACCAATTTACCCTGAACAGGACAAAGGTCCAGCAGACATCTCCATGAGGATGTCCTGCAGGTACCTCACCCAGACTCCACTTCATCTCAACGGGACTCATCATCTTCCTTTAAAAAGCCTACTCCTGCCTCAGTGTTCATTCACCATTACCATTTCACAGTACCAAATCCATCCAGTCACCTAAATTAAAAACTAGCTATATTTTCAAATTATAAAATGCTTGCTTCAAACTTTCTGTTTGAGTCTCTATACCACTCCTTTCTTTCCATAGCCAAATTGTCAAGTGAGTCGGTTCTTTGAATGAAGATATATCATTGCCATTATGGGAGAAAAAAAGAATCTATGAGCCCATAGAGTCCCCAGGAAAGCCCTGGAAGGATCCAAACCAAAGTCACGGGTCGTCAGGGTCAGCTTCCCATCACTTCAGAGCAATCTAGGAAGAAACACACTTGAAAAGAAGGTACGAAAAAATTGGGGACATACAAAACCTTCCAAAAAGAGGAATGGAAAAGTATTAAAAAAGAAAAAAAAAACATTTTTCCTATTTGTTATTCTGTTTGGAGAGGTTAGTCTTAAGGAAATGGGCTTAGCGCTTTCGAACCACTGGCTAGAAAAAAGTGAAGACTGAAAAAGCAAATTGGATAGTCCCCTTTCTTTCATTTGCCTCTCTCCATAACTTTTTTGACCTTTTAGATGTGTATCTTCATTAAACATGACAGAGAAGTGGTAATTGAAGAATTTGACTTTTCAAATTCTTTTAAAGCCCTTATAAAATTGAGTTTTATTGAGGTAGCCCCAAAGCTTTGGTGCAGTATTTCTATTATGAAAGCACTGACATCATTTTATATAATTTAGTGTTCTTGGCATTCTCAATTCAGAAGAGACCAAAATCAAAGGTGCTGCAGGTCAGGACTGAGGTACATTGGCAGGGCTGTTTGTGAGAAACTTCTTGGGTGTCTAATCAGGCTTAGATTAAAGGTGCTGAAAGTTTCTAAATTACATTTGTCCTAAGTTTACTGGAGTTTTAAAAGGATAAATCACATCCCCAGCACAAAGTAAGGGACCTCTGTGATGTGAGCTGATAAATGAGGTTTTTAAAAAATGTCCATGCTACCTTGGGCAAATTGTATAAGCTGTTCCAAGCTTTAGTTCCCTCATATGTACAGTAAGGACTAATTTGGTTAACTTATTGGTTTGCTTTACGGATTAATTCTGGCACATAGCAAGTACTCAAAAAATTTTTAGTTGCACAATAATAATCACAGTAATAATTCTATCAATGCACTATTAATTTTGAGACAAAGGAATTAAGTCTTGGAAATGTTCTCTACTTCTATCACAGGCAGGAATAGCGAAAGAATATCTCCAAAGTACCTTTAATAGAAAAAGTTTGAATTTTGACTACCCTTTCTTCTCCTTCTTCTATTCCTTTTAAATCAAAGTACTATGGAACACAATCTAAAAAGTCAAATAGCAAGTGGGAAGGGACAAGAAAAGAAGAGTAAATTCACATCTAATGGGTACCAGGCACACTCTCCAGGTGATGGGCGTGATGGGTACACTTACAACTTTGACTCAAACATATAAAAGCACTAAACATAACCAAACATTTGTACCCCCATAATATTCTGAAATTTTAAAAAAAGCCTCAAAAATAAGTAAAAGCAAATTTTAAAAAGCTAAAAAAAAAAGTGAAATAGTACTATAGGAGTGGTGATGAAAACAGCAGCTACCTATGTAGTCCCCTCTCCATGTAAATCCTCCTCCCTAGGCCATCTCTTAACTCTTGATTTCTTCCAGTATTCTAAATAACACATAGTGATTTTTTTTTCTTTCTTTTACAGGTCAGGACTGAGGTACATTGGCAGGGCTGTTTGTGAGAAACTTCTTGGATGTCTAATCAGGCTGAGATTAAAGGTGCTGAAAGTTTCTAAGTTACTCTTTAAGTTGACGACCAAAGGGACTGTAACAAACTGATCAGCATGTGGAGGTGGTCAACATAAAGAACTAGGCCTACTGTCCTGACAGGTACATATGGTATACGGTCACCTTCAGGAGGTGGTCAATGTAGGGAGGTGGTCAGCTATGGAGGTTCTACTATATTTTAACGTTAGAATGTATCCATTGACTTCTAAATATAGGAGATAAGAATGTTGTTATTTAGTTTAGACACAACACACAGACCCACCCACTTTCCCTTTTCATTGTCCTAGGAGAGTTACATTATATTCAGGGTCCATGTTTTTCCATTTTGTTCACTATTGAGCTGTATTACAGTATGCTATGATTACATTTCTTTTATTGCACAACTTTTTTGGTGTTCCTTAGAGGTAACATATTGTCTTAGTCCATTTAAGCTACTATAATAAGAATACCATAAATTGGGGGCTACAAACAACAGAAATTCATTTCTCATAGTTCTGGAAACTAAAAGCCCAAGAACAGGGAGCTGGTGGATTTGGTATCTGGTGAGGACCCTCTCCTGGGTTGTAGACTGCCATCTTCTCGTTATAGCCTCCTATTGCAGAAAGAGGGTGAGGATGCTCTTTGGGGTCCTTTTCATAAGGGCACTACCCCATCCTGAGGGCTCTGCTCTCATGGGTTAATTACTTCCCAAAGACACCACCTTATAATACCATTACATTGGGAATAAAGATTTCAACATTTGAATTGGGGGGAAACACAAATATTTAATTCATAACACATATAGCATGTTTTTTTATTTTTAGTTCTTTGCTTTCTAGATATGTTATTACTGTATACTCAAATTCTCTACCTGATTTATTTCGAAAGCTGCTGTCAAGACTATGCTAAACATATAGGATGATCTATCAATTCCTTTTTCTCAAGTCACACCCATGCCTTCTCTGCTTCTTTGCTGCAGTCTGAACTGGTTGGTCTTTGGGTACATTACATAGCTGCTCTCTTGGTATTTCCTTTGCCGCTATCCTAGGAATTTCTTTCTTCTGTCGTAACTTTTTTCCCCAGATCCCACATCTTCCTCTCATTTTGGTTTATTCCCTGTTTCCATGGCACATGTGTGTAGCTGCCTGAAGAAGATGCAGGTTTGAGTTTTTGCCTGGCACAAGCTGCTGGTTGCGACCAGTACTTCTCTTCTTTCATAGTATTAAAATAGAGCTTTTAACTGAGCCCATGGCGGCCTGCCTAGAATGAAGACTGCATTTCCCAGTCTCTTGTGGGGATACTGTGAATAAATGCCAGAGAATGGAGGAACAAAGGCATTATATGGTATCTTCTAGGGACTTTCCTTGGGAGAAATTTGCAGCGAACCCTTTTCAACCCTAGAATGTGGATGCCACCTTGGACTATGAGGATGTGGACCAAATCTAAGGATGATGGAACAAGGGGTCTGAGTCCCTGAGGATATTGTGGAATAATACCTCCGTGCCAGCCCTAATTTGTGGAATCCAGCACTTTTTTTTTTAAATACATGTATTTTATTATTCTTCATTACATTATTTCTCCCCCCCACCTCCCCAGTGGTAAGACAGAATTTATTTACAGAAAAGAATACAGAAAACACTAAAGCTCCTGGTAGAGGGAGAGAATTCAAGTGGGGAGAGAGAAGCTCTCTCCGTTTCTCTCCCAGTCTTTCCCCATCTCCTTTAGGCCTTT